>AWWV01009579.1:0-43277 GCA_001974805.1 Corchorus capsularis | reverse complement strand
AAACCAAAAATGACCTAAATCCAGATGACCCGACTTTTGAGCGATCCAAACTCAACCCAACCTAAAACAAAAAATTAACCGAACCCGTATAACCTAAAATTTCCTTAACCCGAAACTAAACCCATTTATATATACATTGGATTTTACCATCAAAGTAACAAAAGAAATTATCCACACAAATAAAAATATTAACAATGTATAAAACAACAAATTTAAACCCACAACAAAGTTGTATTTATCAAGAAAAAAATAATTATAAGTCAAATAAAATAATTACACGTTAGGAAAATAACAAATTTTAATCATAATACATTGAACTATCAGATAGAAAATGTCAATCACAATTACTTTTTAAATTAAAATGGTAAAAATAAAAAAATATATAAAATATTGAATTTAATTAAATGAAAATAGAGTTTTTAGTAGAATAAAATTGTATATTAGAAAAAATTTTAATATATCCAATTTTTTTGGTAAAAATAAAGTAATTATAAAGATATTAGATTTAATTAAATGAAAATAAAGTTTTTAGTAGAATAAAATTGTATATTAGAAAAAATTTTAGTATATCCAAATTTTTTGGTAAAAATAAAGTAATTATAAAGATATTAGATTTAATTTAATTGAATAAAAATAGAGTTTCTAGTAGAATAAAACTATAATAGTTAAGCAAGGGCATTTAAGACAATATATTTGAAAAATAAGGGTACAATAGGCAATTCAAAAGTTTCTCAAAACTCGTACTTTTATATATAGTATAGATTAGTCATTTATGTGCATATACATATATGTCTCTGCAAAGTTTCCACATGCTTAACATGAATAGGAAACATACATGTGCATTGATGCTTTAACTAAAGCTTTAATGGATTTGAGGTTGTTGAAGCATGTAGTGAAGAACATAAATCTCATAAGGGTGATCTTACCCGGTAATTTAATGAAAAACTTATCTAAAACGAGATAGTTGGCAATAACGATTTTGGCACAACAAAATTCAAGTAACATACCATATATATCCTACATATTATTTTTGTAATAAGGTGAAATTACTAAATGCTCATTCTAACTTTTAACCTGGGACAATCTTATCGCCCTGTTTTAGTCATTTCTCACATGTGGTTACACTGAATTGATTCGTATTTCATCTCTTTATAACCTCATAAATCATATTCATGAATCATATTTATTATACTTAAACCCACAGAAAACGCGTTAATATTTATAGAGGAAAAAAATCTATAAAAATTGACTCATATGATAATAACATATTTTAATTGGATTGATTATTAGTAGTTTTTAAGTAAAAAATGTAAAATATAAATATAAAAATATAATATTAAAATAATTAATAAATAATCGGGTTCAGGTAGTGGGTACCCTAAGGTCACTACCCGAACCCGTTACGGAGTCGCGGGTACTAAAACTACTACCCGTACCCTATCATAACCCAATTATACAATACCCTAACCCTACTTAATCGGGTCGGGTAGTGTTGGGTACCCTATTAACTACTACCCACTTGCATGGCAAAATGCTCAATTTGGGGCCAAACCTTTGCTGCGATGCTCGATATCGGGCCAAACGTTTTCGGGACTGTTCAATTCGGGGCTTTTTTGGATGGAAAATGGGAAGTGCATTACACACGCCGTTAACCGAGAGTGTTTGTGACACGTGGCAAAACAGTGCAAATTAAGTGGATTTTTTTAAAAGATAAAGTAATACTAAAATGAAATGAATTTATTTATTTAAATTAAAAATTACCAAAAATCGGCACCATTTTCCTCTCTTAATCGGATCTGGCCAACCAGATCGGCGCTTCCAAGCTTGAATCCGGCATCCTCACTAAGATCACTTCCTCCATCGTTTCCTGTGGCAAGCATCCATTTGCTTATTCAAAATCTCAGCCTCCTTTTTTACTTCTTCCACCTTCGACTTGTAAAATTTATCCACTTTATTGAACTCACCAAGCCTTCGAAAGAACACCAACTCATATTCGCCGCCTTCGTCTGCTTGCATAAGGAATGCCGTTTGGTAGCTCTGGGAACCGTTCCGGCTAACAGAGTTCACCAGAATCGGCTGTTGATCTTCGATATCCGGCGAAGATGGAGTAAGCGGTCCGCTGTTGTTGTTGTTGTATCTTTGGGTTAGGCCACTGAAGCTCTGTAAAGTGTCATCTTTCGATTCAAGCCGCCGCTGGCGGCAGCTATTGGTTTGGTTCGTTGCTTGAAACCCATGGAGTTCTTTTAAAAGGGTTTTAAGAGAATTATAATCCATGTATGCTTCTTGCCATTTAGGTACCATTTGAGATGTAAATTCCTTCCCAAACTTCTTTTTTTTCCTGTTTGGGTTCTCAGACATAAAACAGAAACAGAACAGTAGTGAATAGTTTGGGTCTCAGTGTTTTTTTTAGTCGAGAATCACAGTTTTCTTTAAAAAAAAACAATGAAAAAAAGATTATTGCGACAATTGAAAACAACTTAGTTGAAGAGGAAAGGTGGTTACGACAACTTTGTATATGATGTCTATATATAAGAATGAAGCATTGATTAATTCTTTAACTGTTTATCTGCCAAATGAAATCAAATATTATAAAAAGACACTTGAAAACCTTGGGTAATAGCTCATGCTTTTTTTTGTAGGAATTGATAATGGGTTTGCCAAAATTGCCTTTTATGACGATTTGGGTTTTGTTGTTTGTGGCTCTGTTGGCAGGAATTGACGCTTCACTTTCAATGGTTTTGAATGGAAGATTCAAAAGATGGTGGAGCTTTCTCATCATTGAAATATGAAAAGATTAAGTTGGGTTTAATTTTGGAATTGAGGTTTTTAGTTCTAGGGTTAATTTGAAGAGGAGTTTTTGAAAGAAGAGTGGGAAGGCTGGATTCTGTGGCTCTGTTTTGAAGCACAAAATAAGCAGTGGCGCTGGTAAGGGGGATTAGGGTTTTGGGTAGGGAAGAAGAAGAAGAAAATAAGAGATGGAGAAAAAAAAGGTAAATTAATATTTAAATAAATAAATTATATTTTTCAATTTTAAATTAATTATAGTTTTTAAATTTTAAATATATTAAATTCCACATCAGCGTTTAACAGAGCGTGTAATGTACCTCTCATTTTCCATCCAAAAAAGCCCCGAATTGAGCAGCCTCGAAAACGTTTAGCCTCATATTGTTACAATTGAAACGTTTGGCCCCAAATCGAGCATTGTGGCAAACGTTTGGCCCAAAATTGAGCATTTTGCCCCACTTGCATCCCTAGGATTTATTTTTGAAGGATATTTAAGAATGTATTTTTTAAAGGATTTATTTTTGAAGGATATATTATGGATGATATATATTACATTACTAGGTGTGAAAACACGTATTCACTTGCAAAACAAATAATAGATATAAACAAGTATATCCACATTGAAAATTTCCTGTTACGCAAGCGCGAGCTACCTCTGATATGTATTATATGAAAAGTCAACCTTGTTTAAATATAACTTCTTTTCATTTTAATCTTTTCTTTTTCCTTATCTATTTTATCTCTAGTCATAAGTTATCTTTATTCTTTATTTCAATTACTCTTTTTATGTGAAAAAATAAAAGAAACCCAAATTTTAAATTAGGATATAAACACCCTAATTTTGGTGTTGAGTTGAAAATTAATTAGTAATACATAAAAATAATATAATAACATTTTAGTAGAAATTAGAATTATGTATTTATTTAGTGTAAATCGAATATATATAGGGAATGTAGGCGTGGAAGGGTTTGATCCTTTTGTTCCGGGAGGAATAGCCTCTCATCATATAGCAGCAGGGACATTGGGCATATTAGCAGGCTTATTCCATCTCAATGTCCGTCCGCCACGGATGGCAGCGGTACAGATAATCGCTTAATTTTCACTATTCAAAATCGAAACAGTTTAATTATCAAATATCCAAATCCATATAAAACCGCTTACAATTCTAGACCTGATATTCAAGCCCACACGAAATCCGCACCGAAACCATTTAATAATATCCAAATCCGCACCGCTTAACCATTAAGCGGATATCCGTCTAAAAACCGAATCCGAATCCAAAACCGTCAAAATAGCTCAATTTTATGTTTTAAACTGATTTTATACAGTTTTAGACGGATACCCACCATGCAAAACCATTAATAAATTCTAAACGATTTTTATGCAGATATCAGTTATCCAAAACCCTAAAACCGAAACAGTTCCAAAACTGTAACGGATAATGTTTATACTATCCAAAACCGTTAACCACTCCAAAACCAAACGGATTGGATATAAAAAAAACGCACCGCTGCCATCCTTTGAGATGTGATGAAACACATATAATAAAGCAAGATAATAAATAGGGTTGTTTAACAAAAAGTCAAAAACAATAGTTTATGCTTCAAAAAAAAAAGGCAATTCATGTATGAATATGATCTTGGAATTGGGTTCAAATCCTGGCAACAGAATAATTTTTTTTTCAAAAAAAAAAAATAAAAACAATAGTTTATGCAATAGGCTTCATAAATTAATTGGCCAGATTGTGATAATTTTACTTACTATACTATTCTAGTCAAAGAACATATTTTGAAGACCAATTCCTCTCTTTGGGTAGAAAAGATTAAAAAAAAAAAAGGAGCAGTTCCTATCCGATCATGTAGACATGGAAACTTCCCACGCGCTAATGATTAATTTGACTTGCAAGATGGCTTACCTTTGTTTAAATGTAGGCAGCAAGCTGCAAGTATCAACTGTCCACAAAAATGGCTGTTATAATTATGTTTCTTTGTCAAACTCTTATACTACTTTATACTGCAAATTCTCAAACAACAAGTTCCAATATCATCAGACCAGGTTCTTCTCTTTCACCCAATACTAACAATTCTTATTGGGTATCAAAGTCTGGCGAGTTTGCTTTCGGTTTTTATCAATATGGCAATGGCTTTTCTCTAGGCATCTGGTTTGAAAAAACCCGTGAGAAAACTGTTGTATGGACAGCCAACCGAGATGATCCACCATTCCCCAAAGATGTCACCTTGCTTTTCACCAATCAAGGCAGGCTTGTTTTGCAACCAAAGCAAGGCCAAGAGATCCTCATCGCAAATACTACTTCTGCCTCATCAGCCTCCATGCTTGACTCTGGTAATTTTGTTCTGTTCAATTCAAGTACTTCAGACATCATATGGCAGAGTTTTGACTTCCCTACAGACACCATTTTGTCTGGTCAGCCTCTTTTGTCTGATCACAATCTGATTTCTGATGTTTCTGCAACGAATCATACAAGTGGGAAGTTTGAACTTATTATGCAATCTGATGGGAATCTGGTGCAGTATCCATTACAAGCAGTAACCACTGAAACTGCTTACTGGACAACTGGAACTTCTACTGCTGGAAATGGGGTCACTTTAAATCTTGCCAGAAATGGTCGGCTATACCTTGTTGATGCAAATGGTTCCAACATAAGAAACATTTCTAGTGAGGTTCAAAGTGTCTCAGGTAATCCTACTTACCGTGCAACAATTGATGCCGATGGGATTTTTCGATTGTATTCATATGTATTCAACCAATCTGATATTTGGTCCATCATATGGGAATCTGTTACTCATAAATGTGATGTTATAGGCTTGTGTGGTGTGAATAGCTATTGCACTGTGATAGATGCTGAATCTTCATGTCAATGTCTTCCTGGTTTTGATTTCATTGATCAGAGCCATATGGATTCGGGATGTTACAAAAATTACAGTGGAGATGCCTGCAGCAGGGGAAAGAGTGAGCAAACTTTTGAAATAGATGAAGTGGGCAATTTATCGTGGGAATTAGATGATGTGTATTACAGTATGCCATCAATTTCAAAAGATGCTTGCAAAGAGGAATGCCTTAGAGATTGTATTTGTGAAGTTGCCTTGTACCAAAATGAAGAGTGCAAAAAGTTGAAGTTGCCATTAACATATGGGAGAAGAGAACCTAATCAAGCTACAACTTTTGTGAAGATTGGTGCTGGAGCTGGAGCTGGAGCTGGAGCTGGAGCTGGAGCTGGAGCTTCTGGCCCTGTCTTCATTGTTGGTATTTCAAGTTTGGCACTTGGATCAATTCTTGTTTTAGTATCCTGCGGTTTTTTTGTACTTGTATTTAGGCATCATCGTGTTGGAAAGAAATGGATTTTGAACCTAGAAAGCAGTGATAATAGATTTGATGAAGATGTCGCCTTGAGATCATTTACATATGAAGAGCTCAAAATTGCCTCACATGGTTTCACTGAAGAGATTGGAAGAGGGTCTTGTGGGACAGTTTTTAAAGGTGTCATCAATGGTAGCAGAAATGTGGCCATCAAGAGACTAGAAAAAGTGGTGACAGAAGGGCAGAAGGAATTCAAGAATGAAATGAGAGTAATTGGGAAAACTCATCATAAGAATCTAGTCCAATTGCTGGGTTACTGCCATGAGGGAGGAAATATGCTTCTGATATATGAGCACATGAGCAATGGCTCGCTTGCAGATTTTCTCTTCAAAGCTAGATCAAAGACAGATTGGGAAGGAAGAATTGAAATAGCATTGGACATAGCAAGGGGAATTCTCTACTTGCACCAAGAGTGCCAAACTCAGATCATTCACTGTGACATAAAACCTGAAAACATACTGATAGACGACAAAGGATGCGCCAAGATTGCAGACTTTGGATTGGCCAAGCTATTGATGTCTGAGCAAACCAAGACATATACAGGAATTAGAGGTACAAGGGGGTACGTTGCCCCTGAATGGTGGCACCAAAACTCGCTCATAACGGCCAAAGTGGATGTATATAGCTATGGAATCATGTTGCTTGAGATCGTTTGTTGTCGAAGGAGCATAGACATGAATGCTCCAGAGAATGAAGTCGTTCTTGCATATTGGGTCTACGATTGTTTCATGGCTAGAGAGTTGGAGGAGCTAGTCAAGGATGAACAAGTGCAAGGAAAAATGCTTGAGAGGATGGTTAAAGTGGGATTATGGTGCATCCAAGATGACCCAACATTGAGACCATCAATGAACAAGGTTGTCCAAATGCTGGAAGGGACAATAGACATACCACTTCCTCCTTGTCGCCCAACTACTTCCTTCACTGCTTCTTCCTTTACTAGTTCCTCACTTCCTGCTAGTAAATGAAACAATTTTATGTTTCATGAAATTAACTTGTGTAATTCTTAAACATATCAATCAATGATAATACAACATCACATGTTTCTCCTTCTCTAATCAATCAAAATCCCTTTCTCCATTGTCTTGCACTTCTCTCATTAGTTTATCATCATCACCACTTTGACAAAACAAATTAAGCTGCATTGTGAAAAAAGTTTATTCTATTTCCTGTAACGTTAACTCGCTCTTGTTCACTTGCAATTTTTAAATGTCTGTTCTTATGTGTAGAGGAACGGGTCAAGATTAACAGATTCTTTACCACGTTATGTTGACTATTCAACTTTTCATATTATAGCAGAATATGGTATATTGTTTAATGTTTGTTTCACTTTCGTGTAGTTGGTATTGTTTTTTATTGGTCAAGTGCAAGATAAAAAATTCCAAAGGATTGATATATACCTCTTTCATCCTCGTCATCATTGTTCCTTTTTTTATCTAAAAAATTGGTCCGTTTCTATTTGGTTTAGCCAGTTAATTGGCAATTTCTTTCCAATTTTTTTCTTCTAATATAATTAGTAATTACTTGGAGGCTAATTGCATTTGCGCGAACAAATGGCCCTTCTTCTACCTTTCTAAGCGTGGCTACTTTAGTCAGGTTGAAATTTTGGAGGTTTAGGAAATGTTGTGCCACGTGTACAGCTCATATATTGATTAAAGTACGTGGGTTATTGGTTGTGTTGAAAAAAACTTAAAGAAGAAGTTTGAGACAACCGAAAAGGTAAACATAATTTTGTGATTATCATGACCCATCTATCACTAACAATATTCTCTCTCTTATAGCCTTCTATGGCAATTGCAGTAGAAAATTTTCTATTTTTCTTCATCTCCTCTATATTAGTTCATGTATCCTCTCTTCCCTTCTTCAAAATCATCTTCATATTAAAGAATTAATTTTTAGAAGTGGATTTTCCCCTGTAACATATGGGAGCAACTACTGTTAACTAAGAGTCAAAATATTTGCTATATATCACCCTGTAACTTCCATCAACCTTTTGCATCTTCTTGAGTTTTCTCTTTTTTACGAAAATGTTGAGATGTGTCAACATTTTCTTATCCTCAAATTTGTGATTTTGCAATTTCTTTGATTAACTCAGTATTTCTTAATCAAAATTATTAACTTTAAGAGAACAAAATTTTGTTGTAGATATCAGTGCTAATTCCAAACCTTTTATTCTATTATATTTTATAATTTCTTAATTATATATCTATATTATAAATCTTAAACTTGTTAAAATAAAACAATTTATCAAAAAGAAAAAAAATCGATCGAAACAAAACTTTTAGGTAGTTTTCTATCCTTTTTATTCTCCCCACTTTCCCTCTTCTCTAGCCTTCTAACTCTCTTTTTTTTAAGGAAAGAATCATTTTCATTTCTTGGGATTACAAACGCACAGGAAGACCCGTATACCGCTACATGATTAGCACATTACTGAAACGCTAATCTACGAGCTAACAAATAAACCCAAATAAAATCTTATTACAATTCAGATAAATCTCTATGCCCATAAATAAACTACCTACCTACCAAATACATAAATAAACAAATTACAAATAAACTCACATTCCGTGAGAGTTGAACCTAACACCCCATGGTCTAGGTAGGCTGGAACTAAGAGTCCAGTACTCTACCACCAGGCCAAATGCCTGATGGCGCCTTCTAACTCTCTTTGTTGTAGATATCACCTATAGTTTTGAACCTTTTATTTTACTCTAAATTATTTATCAATATTATATGAGTTTAAATTATGATAGAATGATACTAAAAGTAGGTCTTTTTTGCATTCCATTAAAGTGATGCCACCTCATCTTAAAATTATTAAAATAAGATAGTTTACCAAAAAGAAACAATCATTTGAACATAGGTATATTGCTTACTCCAACCTTGCTGAAATTTTGGCGGTTGTTAAAGTTTTATCAATCATTATGGATGCTATAATTGCTTTCCCATTGCCTAGAATTATTTTGGAAAGTGATTCTTCAAATGTTATCTCATGGATTACTAAATCTGTAGTAGACCATGGAAGTTTAGTAGTCTCTTTAATAGGTTGTCTAACTTGTTAGAGATTATCGGTCATGTTACTTTTGTTTATATTTTTAGGGAGACAAATTTCTTTGCAGACTCTTTAGCCAAGCTTGGTGTCTCAAGAATATCAAACTTAATTGTTTGGTTATAACCTTCTCCTCTTTAATAAATTATTTATCCTAAAAAAAAAATGAAACAAACTTTCAATTTAGCGGAAAGAAAAACATTGCTTGAAATAAACTTTTAGACAATTTTCTTTTTGCCTTTTATTCTCCTCTCTTTCCCTCTTCTTCAGCCTTCTAGCTATTTTTATTTTGAATTTTCAATCTATTTTATTTTTATTATTGCCATTCTTTTTTTTTTAGGTAATTATTACTGCCATTCTAATGGCACACTATATGGTATCTAATTTTAGTATTCACCATTTTAATCTATCCAAAACAAATCTCACAACTCAACCAGACACCCTTATCTGTAAATCAAATTTGTAAAATTTGTATACAAATTGGTTTGAGAAATAATGTTTTCCTAATCACTAATTTATATTTCCTTCCTTTTTTGCGATCGAGAAATTGAATTTATATGCTATTGTGCATATTAACTAAAGATTAATGTGATTGAAGCTATTGTAGCAAAACAAGTAATGATCTATTGATATATTAAAAAAAATTTATATTGGATTGAACTTTTTAATATATAATACTAAATAAACTACATAAACTTAAACTTTTTAATATTAACTACATAACTAATTTTTAATATTTTTTCTCGGGTATTACTAAATACCGCCCCCTTTTACTAGCCACCGTCCCCCTCTTGGACTATTTTACCCTTTGCTTTATTTTCATTTAAACTTTAAACTTTTCAATTCTCTCAAATTCTCTAAACTTTCAAACTTTCAAACCTCAATCATTCAAGTAAAACAACATCAAAACTCATGGAGAAGCAACGTCCGGGTAGAGAAAGGTTTTTCGGATTGAAAGTATGTTATTTAAAAAAAAAGCCAAAAAAAAAAAAGGGGCGAATTACAGGCCTCGTCGCGCGTGGATGGCGACGGAGCCGCGGCTCGGTCGCGCGCGGCTCGTGACCAAGCCGCGGCTCACGGCTTGCGATTAGTCTTTTTTTTGCTTAAAAAAAACCTTTGTTCATGAGTTTGATGTTATTTTACTTGAATGATTGAGATTTGAATTTTGAAAGTTTGAAGGTTGAGAAAATTTGAGAGAATTGAAAAGTTTAAAGTTTGAAGGAAAATAAAGCAAAGGGTAAAATGGTCTAAGAGGGGGGCGGTGGCTAGTAAAAGGGGCGGTATTTAGTAATCCAGTTTTTCTCACAATTTAATCAATTAACATACTCGTACCTATATATAAATTATATTTGTATAAAATTGTAACTAAACTTTTTTTTGAGGGAAAAATTGTAACTAAACTTAATACAACATGATCATGAACTATAAAAGTTGATATATAAATTGGATTGATAAATAGTAAAAATTTCCTAATTACTAATCATATGTCCTTAACTTTTTTGACAGTTGAGAAATTAAATTTAATATGCTACATATACATATCTTTGACAGTTTAAACCAAAGATGAACTTGATTTGTCATTTTTAATCTACCAATTTGTTGGGTATTAATTAATTAATGAAGAATTGATGTGATTTAAGCTTACACTAATGAAAATTAAAAAGTTGTACATGCACTATAATTAACAATTACATGAAAAAAGAAAAAAAGTTATACACGGTGAATATTGGGTGTCACATTGTTAGTTAGCAAATATTGAAATACAAAATTGTGAGGCATTCAATATAAATATCATTAGTTATTATTTAAATTTTGGTATATTGATAATTGTTTTTTAAAAAAGATTAATTATATTCACCAAAAAAAAAGACTAATTAGATATAATTGGTAAAAACAACCATCTTCTCTAACCTCCTCTTAGGCCCCTACCAAATATGCCGCAAATTTTCATGGCATCTATTTTTGTTTTCATTTTTGCCTCTTATTACAATTTACAACTGTCACACCCATGACTATACTCACTATCTTTTTACTCTGATAATCAAAACCCCAAACCTTATTTTCCTTCTTTTAATATTTTTTGAAGTTTAGGATTTTGAAGTTTAGGATTATAGAGTATAAAGATAAAGATAAAGATAAAGATATATGATTCTCAATAAATCAATGTAACAAGGGATCAAACATGGAACTACTTCAAGAGATTAAGGATTTAAATAGAAATTGTAGTCTATGTGATGTATGTAACCTGCAAACCTTGGATATCAGAAATTGCAGTGCACTTGAAGATCGAACTTCCATCTGGACTTGGAAACTTATGTAATTTGAGGCATTTAAGAAACAAAGGTACTTCGATGGTGAGATTCATGCCTAAAGGAATGGGAAACTTAACTTGTCTTGGATGTTTTTGTACTGGATAGTGGCACAACTAGCTTAATAGACACAAATTGTTGCCAAAAAAAAAAAGAAAAAAAAGAAGCTTAGTAAATAATAGAGACAAACAGATTTCAGGGCTTAGCTTAGGCATGCCAGTAATTCAAAAGGCCTGGTACCTAATTTGTTTACTCCTTTAACTCATTAGCCATTACTATTTAATTTACAGTTTGGCCTGCAAGAGAAAGAGAAAGCAATTGGGCTTTTGTTTGAAATTATTTATACTTCTCCAGATAAACTAAATCGGTCACCATTCCATCAGTATCGCCACCAGTTTTTTTGGGCCAATCCCATAAACGGTAATCATCACTCGCACCGAAATGTTTGAAAGGCACTCCGCACTCAACCCACTGCTATACTTCTACGATTACAAGTGTTGAATTGAAACTTGAAATGCCCAGCTACTATCAAACCAAAGCAAAGAAGTTGTAAATTCTTCAGAATGGAAGCAAATTGTGGGTTTGGAACAAAACTGCAGTTGAATGGCAATTGACGGTTATCGATTAATGCAGGTTGAATCATGACTCTGTCTTCTTCTTCTTCTTCCTTTTTTTATTATTTTTTGTTTTTATATATAATATATGATTTTAAATACTACTAGTGGGATGAATTAGTAAGCATTATCGTCTTTTTCTTTTGATGTTAGCGGATTGGAAATAGAGTAGAAGTTATAAGGAAGTTACCTGCCTGATGAGCTTGAAATTAAATATTGGAAGTCTTAGTCAAGGTATTTTATTATTACTAACTAAAACTGAAAAAGAAGAGGAGGTTTCATCTTTTACTCTTTCCTTTTCTAAATCAAATTCCATTTCCAATTTCTAAATTTGAGCTGAAAACTTTCAAACAACAGAAACAATGGCGAGAGCACTGATTTCCTGTGTCCGGGAGCAGTTGGTTTCCTTCTTACAAGAAAACGAGGATGTGGACTCCTTTTTAGTTCAGAAAGCAAAGCAAGGGTTGGGGTTGATGGTCGGGGGTCTTGAAGAAAAGGTGCAAAAGCTCATCAACAACTTTGAAGATATACAGGCTGTTCTTGAAGATGCTGAAAGGAAACAGGTGAAGGAGGCCAGCGTCAGGCATTGGTTGAAAAAGCTCAAATATGTTGCCTATGATGTGGAGGATGTGCTGGAAGAATGGAACACTGCTAAACTCAGATCAAAACTTGAGAGGGAAGAAAGGGATGCTGAAAATGAACCTTTGTTGAAGAAGGTACGTTACTCTGTTTCCTCCTATTGTGCTCAACTCATTAAGCACCTAGGAATTGCTAAGAAGATTAATGATTTTAATGAAAGACTGGATGTTATTGCTGTTGAGAAAGATAGATACATGTTTCAAGTAGATGAAAAGGGGGTTGAAGATCAGCTTGAAAGGCGGACAGTATCTTTTGTGGATGAGAAAGAGGTGTACGGAAGAGATGAAACTAAGAGAACTTTGGTGACAATGGTGTTGAGTGAGAATACTAGTGTTGAAGAGGAGTCAAGCCTCCCTGTTATCTCTGTTGTGGGGATGGGAGGGATAGGTAAAACTACTCTTGCTCAGTTAGTCTTCCATGCCCCAGAAATCCCAAGCAGCCATTTTGATGAGAGATTCTGGGTTTGTGTTTCTGATCCCTTTGATAATACCAGAATAGCTAAAGCGATTCTTGAATCTAATAAAAATGAGGCCTCGAATTTAGTTGAATTGGAGACCTTGTTGAAAAATGTCCGTGAACGTGTGTCGGGAAAAAAGATCCTTCTTGTCTTGGATGATGTATGGCCTCACAATCCAAGAATATGGGAGCAGCTAAAGGACTCCCTCAAGTCCTGCTCTCCGGGAAGTAAAATTTTGATAACCACACGCAGTGAGATTGTAGCAATTAATGTTGGAACACTACCAGCAAACATTTTTGCAATAGAGAATTTGTCTGGAGAGGAATGTTGGCGATTGTTTAGCCGTATAGCATTTCAAGGGAAGACCAAAGAGGAGTATGAGAGTTTCGAAAATATTGGCAGAAAAATTGTGAACAAGTGTAAGGGCTTGCCACTTGCTGCAAAAGTTCTTGGAGGGCTCATGCGTTTCAAAAGAACAGAGGAGGAGTGGCAAAGTATTTTGGGGAGTGAAATTTGGGAGCTTGAAGCAGTTGAAAGCGGCCTTTTTCCACCCTTATTGTTGAGCTACTATGATTTGCCCTCTGCTCTCAAACGATGTTTCTCATATTGTGCGGTCTTTCCTAAGGATAAGATCCTATGGAAAGATGATTTGATCAGACTATGGATGGCACAAGGTTATCTTCAAGTTTAAGGAAAAGAATGTAAAGAGATGGAGATTCTTGGTCAAAAATATTTTCATGAACTAGCAATGCGTTCCTTTTTCCAAGATTTCGGAAAGGACGGAAACAATAATATTATCGACTGCAAAATGCATGATATTGTGCATGATTGTGCTCAGTTTTTGACAAAAACTGAATGTGTTTTGGTAGCAGCCAATGGGGATAAAGAGGTAGACTTGTCTGAAGAAGCTCATCCTTTATCATTGACTTGTGTAGAAGCAGATGTCAGTGTTCCAGAATGCATTCATAAGGCCAAAAAGCTGCGCACTCTGTTAATTGAGTGACCATTTATTGATAGCTTGAGCTGGAGCTGGACCTTGAGCTTAGAAGTTGCATCTTTATCCAAATTATTCGATCAGTTGACTCTTCTAAGGGCAGTAAATTTGCGTGGTTGTTTGTTTAATGAACTGCCAGAATCAATAGGAAAATTGATGCATCTGAAGTATCTTAATTTATCATCCAATAGTAAATTGAAAGAATTGCCTGAGGTGGTGTGTGATCTATGTTACCTACAAACCTTGGACATCACAAATTGTAGACATCTTAAAAAGCTTCCGAGTGGTCTTGGAAAACTAAGGGGTCGTTTGGCATCGTTTTCGTTTTTCTATTTTTTATTTTTGTTTCGTTTTCGTTTTGTTTTTGTTGCGCTGTCAATTTTTGAAAACAAAAATATGTTTGGATATACAATTTGTTTGTATGTTTTTAAATAAAAAAGTAAAAGAAAAAATGTTTAAAAAGCATGTGAGTTACTGTTCATCATTCTGTTCCTGTGTTTTGGAACAACATGAAAACACAAAATTCTTGTTTCCACTTTTTTCCAAAACACTGTTTCTGTTTCCAAAATTTTTGAAAACGGAAACAGCCTGCCAAACGTGTTTTCACTGTTTTGTTTCCAAAAACAGAAAATTGGCAACAGAAAACAAAAACGATGCCAAAGGAGCTCTAAGTAATTTGAGGCACTTAAGAAATGGTGGTATTCAGAAGGTGAAATTCATGCCAAATGGAATGGGAAGGTTAACTTGTCTCCGAACACTGGATGTGTTTCTAGTGGATGGTAGTACCACATTCATGCCTGGATGTGTTCAAGGGCATCTTAGGATATTTGTATTTGAAAATGCCATAAATAACTATCGGAGAGAAGGAAGAAGAGCAAAACTTGATGATAAGAAAGGCCTCCAGAGTATGGAATTGCGGTTTACAAGCAAAATAAAGGATGTTGATGCATTTGTGCTCGAAGGCTTACAACCACCCCCAAACTTGGAACGTCTAGAAATAAACAATTACAGTGGCCCTGCCGAACTCCCCAGCAGTTGGATGATGTCTTTAACCAAGCTGAAGAAGATCGAGCTTGCCTTTTGTGAAAAGTGGGATTATTTGCCTCCTTTGGGGAAATTATTGTTCCTCGAGCAACTTACCATCAGGGGATTGAGAGTAAAAAAAGTGGGAGTTGAGTTTCTGGGAGTTGAAGGAGAAGCGGGACCGTCATCTGTATCTATTATTGCCTTCCCCAATTTGAAAATTCTCCAATTCTTCGGGATGAAAAAATGGGAGGAGTGGGAGTATAGGATGTCATCATGGCTTATTAAGAATTGATTTTAAAAAAGAAATGATTTTATGTTTGCTTTACTTGAATTTGAAAGCAAGGATTTATCTGAAGCATACTTTTTTTACTGTGAGTTTTGCTTTATGCGCAAACAAGGATATGACTATATGAGGATGCCTTGCTTCCTTCAAATTTAACATGAGCCAATCAATTGGCTAGACATATGGCTCCTACCAGGACGAAAATTTCAACTTTAGTTGTCTAACAAGTTTTTTTTTTTTTTTTTTTTTGAGGAATAGTTGTCTAACAAGTCAAGCTAGAGTAAAATTGGGTTAATAAAATTGAAGGATCATTGTGGAAATGTGGAGCGGAGTTCGTTCTGTTTGGAGAAATAATTGGAATTCTCACCGTCGACATGATAGATTTCAACCGGAGTCTTTTAGATGGCGTTTGTCACTTCATTCGGTGTGTGTGAGCAATCTCAGTTTGAAGGTTTCTAGGAAGGAATTATGGGAGTGTTTCAATGAATATGGAGTAGTTGTGGATGTGTTCTTGACTAAAAGGAAGAATCAGAATGCTTCAACGACCGCATTTGTCCGATATAGGTTTGAAGATGAATCGAGAACAGCAATTGCTAGAGGAAATGGAAAGAATCTCTATGGCAGACTTTTATTGGTTAGAAGAGCAACGACCAGGCCTGCAGACAGAGTAAAAGGGGGTCAGAAGTTGTTTCATCGGTTTGGTCAGCATGTCCGGAGAGGATCTAATATCCAAACTAGCAGCAGGAGGAGAGAGGACAAAGACTTTTCCTCTGTTTTTTCGGATGTTAACAGGTTGAAAAGTAAAAAACTTTCTCGCGATGATTGGAAGAGAAAGGATCCCATTCAGAAAACTTTTCTTAGAAAGGAATCTTTAAATTCCTCCTTCAATGAAAGAAGGAGAAGGGATGATTCTCCTGTTTTGAAGAGTAATGCTATTAAGGACTCTTTTGTTTCTCCAATTGAGTGTGATAAACTCAAGTCTGCTTCAAAGGATCAGATTCCCATTAATGCGTCGTTTGATGAGCCACAAGGTTTCTACGGGGAAGAAACTTTTCTTGATAAAGAGGTAGAAATCAACGATGGTTTTG
Organism: Corchorus capsularis; assembly: GCA_001974805.1. Lineage (NCBI taxonomy): Eukaryota > Viridiplantae > Streptophyta > Magnoliopsida > Malvales > Malvaceae > Corchorus > Corchorus capsularis. The sequence goes on along the minus strand of AWWV01009579.1, from coordinate 26,659 downwards.
AAGATCTTGATATGGAGGTCTTTATTCCTGAGATTCATAGAGAATGGCTTGAAAGGAGCGTAGTGGTATCTATGCTTTTGGAAGAAGGACTCAAAAGAGGTATAGCTCTGCTGTCTAACTGTAGTATGAAGTTGGAAATTGCGGAGATTAGCAACGTTATGCTTCTTGTCTCTGTTGAAAAAGAGGAGCTTATCGAAGATGGGATTAAACTGGTGTCTAAGGTTTGTCAGGGTCTATTCTCAGAAATTCTTCCATGGGAATCTACTGGTTTTAAGAGAGCTGACACTGTCTGGGTTCAGTTATCGAATGTCCCTCTTGAGTTGTGGCACTCTAATTTTTTTGCTGCTTTGGGAGATCACTGGGGAAAGTTTCTCCAAATTGACCAATCTACCAGATTGTGTAAGTCGCTCAAGATTGCTAGAATGCAATTTCTCTCTTCTGATACGATGGATATCCCGTCAATAATTACTGGTTATGCTTCGGGTATTAAATTCAAGATTGGTGTTTATTTAGAAAGAGAGATTCATCCTTTGAATATTGGTGTCTCGCCGGAAATTTCAGTCGGGAAGTGCAGATCCGATCTTCATGGGAAATCCAACAGTCCAGTCTTGGAATGCAGCAATGGAGTTAATGCAGTGGTCTCCCGTGGGTACAATACTAGTGGCGATGGTTTGATCGAGGAGTTTTGTGGCGTTGCTTCTTCGAGAAACGGTACTGAGCTAGACAGTTTGAACTCTAAGAAAAGTCTTTCTCCCATTAAAGAGTTGGTCTGTTATGCTGGAGATTTGTCTGATCATGTTGATTACGTGGCAGAATCAATCTCGAATGAAATTATTGTGTCTGATCCGGGAATACATGTTTGCCCTCCTGTTGGATCCTCTGGTTCTGATCCTTGTATTGAGCTTATAAGTGAGAGTGGGCCTGTTTTAGCTGATGGTGGGAAACTTAAAAGGAGATTGGGCCGTAGACAAAAATGGGCCAAATGTAAGGTTTGTGAGAAGAACAAGAGGAAAAACACTAGAAAAGGTGTGACTAAAATGATCCTTGGGGAGTCGGCCCAAGTTGATTTAGATTCTGACCTCTCTTTGAATGACGCAGACATTAGATCTAGAAATAAAATTATTCTCAAAGAAGCAGAAGCAACTTTTCAGGTGAGCCAAGCTTTAGGCATTGCTTTTATGGAAGATAGAAGCCAGATTGTCTCCCGGCTGGCAAGTCTCAATGGAGTCTAGAGGCTTTTTGTTTTTGCTTGTGTTATTGCGGTTTCTTTTGTCGATGTTGAAGCTTCTTACTCGGAATATTAGAGGGCTGGGTCGGAAGGAGAAAATAAGAGCTGTTCGATTTTTAGTGAGCCGATTAGAGATCGAGTTCCTTTTGATACAAGAGACCAAATTAATAACGGTGTGTTGAGAGCTATTTGGGGTAAAGATAATTTTGAGAGCAGATTTTGGATGGCTGTGGGTTCATTCAGCAGGCGGTTTGATTTCGATTTGGAGGAAGGATTTTTTGTTCTTGAACAAGTGGTTGTTGAACAAAGATGCATTCTGTGTGTTGGTATTTTGAAAGAATGTGATTTTAAATGTGTGATTGGCAATGTATATGCTCCGAATGGTGTTGCGGAGAGAGCTATTTTTTGGGAGACGGTGGTCATTTACAAGCATCTACTCGATTTTCCATGGATTTTCCATAGGTGGTGTTCTTCGTGATAAGAATGGAAAAATTTGGATGGAGTTTTCGTAACCTGTTGGTCATATGGAGTCTAATGAAGCTGAAATTTGTGCTTTAAGGAAGCTCTTCTTTTTTTGTGATTCAAGAGAAGGGAATGGCGAGGCTGGCTCTCTCCACAGCCGGTGATCACCATCTTTGCTTAATTTTTTTTGGTTTGTGGCTGTTGCTTGTTATTTGTTTTCTTGTGCTTGTAGTCGGGTGGCTTTGTATTTGGTTTTTGGCTGGTTTCATACGTTCTTGTTCTCTTGGGTCCTTTTGTAGCTGGTGAGGGGTGAGTGTACTCTTTTTCCTTCCTGAGGTTTTTCCCATGGGGTTTTCCCTCTTGAAGGTTTTAACTAGGCATTCCCGTTTATCCCCTCTTTTCTTGAATAAATTGCCTTTCAAAAAAAAAATAAAAATTGAAGGATCATTGATTAGTGAAATGGGGCAAGAAAACACATACTAATACTTGAAAGATGAAAAACTTGTAAGTTTCAGAGATGAGCTTGTTCTGTTATAATACAGAAATGGTAATAAAGCTACATTAAGCCATTGGTTAATCATATTTTTTTTTTGGTGAAATGGTTAATCATATTTTGTATCAAGATAAACAAGCACTCAGACAGATTAATGAACCGCCTTTGGGTTAGAAATTAAAGGCCGTCTTCTAAAATTGATTTTCTGGACATCTGAAGGCCGTGATAAAATCCATGTTAATGTTCAATGGAAGGAAACTAAGGTTTAGGAAACTAAGGTAATACATTAAAATAATGGCTTACTGCCCAATTTACCCCCTGAACTTGTAAATTTGGGACACTTTGCCCTTGATCCCTGAACTAAAATTGATTCACATTAGTCCTTGAATTTACAAAATCTACTGGTTGTTTGTCTTCAATGTTCAAGAAGATACAACCCAGTCATGTATCTGTCATAAAAGGATGGGTTGTTTGAGTGACATATATGAAGGACCCAAAAAACCATCAGTCAAGACTTTTGGGTTCGGGTTGGTGTCCGACATGTATATGGGTTGCTCGATGGGCCTTGGATCCAGACGGGGCCTGGTTCCTCTCCCATTGGGTTCGGGTTGGTGTCCGACATGTATATGAGTTGCTCGGTGGACCTTGGACCCAGACGGGGCCTGATTCCTCTCCCAACAGTATCAGTATGGAGAAAAGTAAAGAGTTATGATCAAAGTGAAGGTTAATTATGATAATAATTTATTTTGTTTGTAAGCTTTTTAATTTCATTATTATTGTCAAGGGTCCAACTTTAAGAGATTTTTTTTATATGCAATTTCTGGTTGTCCATGGCAAATCCCACCAAGATATATACATTGAAATTGAAAAGTGAGAACTACCAAATTAATTACTAATAAATCCTTAATTATTAAAAGATGGTATTCAATTCAAACTGGGAAATCTGCCAAAAAAATTCAAACTGGGAAAAACATAAAAATTAATAATCACAGAATTCCAAAGTAATCAATTTAACCAGGAAAACAGAGGGAAAAAAAACAGCAACAATTATTTGGAATTAGTATTTCTCTCCAACAGCAAATTAACACTCACATATATATCTCACACTCCTATTTCTGATCTCAAAATTGGACCTCATAACATAAAGGCTCTCTAAATAACCAATGCGACCATTCGCCAATTCCTTACAACGCAAGCCTCCTCCACAACCTGGGGTGATATCAAGGATTTCGTATTCAATAATATTGTTGATCATCACCACATCTCCAACCTCGAACAAATCAACAATCCAAACATATTCGAGGAAGAGACTTAATTTTAGTAGATGTCGTAACACAACCAAAAAGCATATCACTAGAATACCCAAAATCATTCTAGCAAATAGCCAAACTTTTGCTTCAGCAAAAAGTAACCCAGAGACCACCAATAGCAAAATTCCCGTGAAGCAAGATAATAGGATATTTAGCCAGACATTAAAGCGTTTATGAGCCGAACCTTTTCGCCTATTAGCAGGGCGAATGATCCCTTTGATAACGAACAATGAGCTGCATAGGATCAATACCTTACAAATGTTGTCCATCCGCTTCATGGTTTCAGCTTTGTTTTCGTCGTCATGGAGGAGTTTCTCGCCATGCAGATACCATAGAATGGAAAAAGCTATGGTTATGATGAGAGTGATAGCACTAATAATAGTTCTCTCACACAGTGTCTCATAGTTTTTGAGAGGCTGGATCAATGGCTCTTGTTTTCTTGGCTCGATTTGGATGATGCTATCATCGTCGACTTTTGGGATCAATGGCTCGGTTTAGGGATTCATGATGATTTTTTTTTGGTTTGATAAATTCGTTTGAGGGATTTATATATCATGGTATATATATAGTAGGAGGAGTTTGAGATTATGTATTATCACAATCCTTAATATAGTTGATCACAATCAATTCTACTCCATCTAACTAACAAATAGTAATTTTTAGATCGAATTTTGAGTTGATTTTTAAGTACAATTTAATAATCGGACTCCAATACTGTTTCAAATTATTAATCCTATTCGAACTACATATAGAAGACTTCTCCCAACAATCTAATTTGAATACTCCTTATACCCATATAATTGAACCAATATATTTGAATAAAAATGATATAGATATTTAATCTTCGAAAAACAGTGAGATATTAGGAAGTGATTATTAATTATCTTCAAAATTTTTGATTGACAGATTTTGGAGAGCTAGGATCTTCTTATGGATCAAGATGACATTGATACCCAATCTCACCAAAAAAAAAAATGGTCTTCTTTTGCATATAGACACATAATTTGGAGCATACCATAAACACAAGTTAATGGAAACAATTTCATAGACTCCTTTTAAGCAACAGAGTGTTCCAAAGTCATGAATTTAATGGGAAAACAGAGCCAAACGAAAACCAAAAACAGCAAATCCTTAATTCAAAAGGAGTCTCACACTCGAAGCAATGCGACCAATGGCCAATTCCTTACCACCACATAAATCTCACACTCCTAATTCCGATCCCAACAGTGGCCTTCATAATATATTCGCTCCCCATAAAAGCAGTGAGACCAGTCGCCAGTTCCTTAGCTTTCACGCTTCCACTACCCAGGGTGATATCAAGAATTTCGTGTTCCATGTCATTGATCATTACCACATCTCCAACCTCGAACAAATCAACCCTCCAAACATATTCGATGAAGGGAATTAATTTTTGCACAAATCGAAACACAACCAAAAAACAGAATACTAGAATACCCATCATCATTCTAGCAAGTGCCCGAACTCTTAATTCATCAGCAAAAAGTAACCCAGACGCCACCAACAGCACGATTCCTGAGATGAGAGATAGTAAGACATTTAGCCAATTATTCAAGTGCCTATGTGCGGAACCTTTCCACCTATTAGCAGGCCGAATAATGCCTTTGACAACGAATAATGAGCTGCACACCACCAATCCCTTACAAATGTTGCCCATCCGCTTCATGGTTTCAGCTTTGTTTTCGTCGTCCTGGAGGAGTTCCTCGCCCTTTCGTTCCCATAGGATTGACAAGGTTATTGTTAGGAAGGAAGCAATGAGGCTAAAGATTGTTCGCTCCAGCAATGTCTCCAACTTTTTGATTGGTCGAGTGTGTGTTGAGATCAAAGAGCCATGCATGGTATTCATGATGGTGTGGACTCAAAATGTTTAGAGATGTTTTTTCCTCTTTCTTTTGAGCAGGTGTTTGATTTTGCAGGTTTGAGATATTTATATAACAATTTTTTACTATTTGAGATAATCACTATCTAACAAACAAAACATGATTTTTCTAAAAATTTGTTGATTGAGATAATCACCATCTAATCTAACAAACAAAACATGGTTTTTCTAAAAATTTATTTGTTGATTTAAGTAATTAACAGATTTTAGCTAAAAAGATCTTTTTAGATTTTAAGTAATTAGCAGATTTTATCTAAAATAGGAAAATTCCACAAAACCAAAGAGATAAACCAGAATTTCACCAATTTGCTGAACCAACACGTTATGGGGACCAAATTTAGGGTCAAATCTTTTTGGTCATGTAGCAAATTTCGAATTTTTTTGGTTTAAATTTGCTGAACCAACACGTTATGGGACCAAATTTAAGATAAGGTAGATTAGAGTTTCTTGCAGACAGTAGTACAAGGAACTAGGAAGCATTGGACGGCCATATTAATAAAATTCTCTTTAAAGTTTTGAATGCGGTATTGCTTTGCCGGTCTCCTGATCGCTACCTTTCTCTTGATATTTGCCTTTCTCTTCCTCTTTGCCTTCCTCTGATCTGATGCCCAACTTGGATTTGGCTCTAATGCACAACTTTAATCTTTCCCTTTCTCTTTCCCGATGGTGGTTCAACCAAATTAAAAGTGCCAAATCGAACAAGAGCATATGGATCACGAAATCCATACGCATATAATGCAAGGAGACAGTACCTTTTACCCCTTAAAGGGAGAATATGCCAGCTACTAGGACTGTGGACTCCTTCCCAGTAGCTTGCCTTTGGTAGGGGGAAAGCATTCATCAAACCCATATGTTCGAGTAGAGCATCTTTAACAGACCAACAGCTACCATTGATAACAAATGAGTTATCGCCCTGCAGTTAATCAAGGTTGTTGACAGGGAAGGTATCCGCAGTACGCACTTCCATATCCAAAGGAGAACGCACCTCCTTATCCCACTTATCTTCTTTCGCATCATATATATGCACAGTCTCCTTAAAATAAGAACAGCTTAATACAATAAGGATCTTCTCACAATCTTCAAACACATAGGACCCGTAGATGTGAGTATCACTATCCCACTTGTATATTATTTTTTTATTATTATTATCTTTTTTTTTTAGCAAAGTCAAGTGAAACTTGTATTATTTCCAAAATGACCAAACAACCATTTTGCCCCCTCTGAACTTGTAGCGTTTAGACATTTTGTCCCCCGAACTTCAATCTTGGACATTTTGTCCCCTAAACTTCAATTTTAGGACGTTTTGAACCCTCAACCTAACGACTCTGTTAAGTCACTGACGTTAATTATCAGATTTATCAACTGGATTGACTTAGCATCTGAAATTTTATTCTTTTAAATGGGCTTAAAAATTAAGGACTAAAGATTTTGCAAGTAGAATACTTCTACCCAAGTACATTAATCTTGGACAAACAATGAGATATTAATTAGCAAGTGAATATTAATCTCCAAAATTTGATTCACAGATTTTGGATAGCTAGTATTCTCATGGAAAAGATGGTATTTTTTTTTTTTTGCATAGACGCATATACTTTATAATTATAATATAATGTATCATATGTTTTGGCAAATTCCTTAGGAGCAAATGGATTTTAACTTTTAAGTAAGATATGTGATGCAATATTTTCTGGTCGTCCATGGCAAATCCCACCAAGATACATTGAAATTGAAAAGTGAGAAATCCCCAACAATTAAGTAAGTTATCCTTAATTTCCTTCTTTTCTGTTAAACTAGTTTTAGCTTTCACGTGCGTTGCACGTGATCCAATGTGTTTAAATGAGATATTCATATGAAATTATGATAACCCCTCTATTAAATTATGATAATTACACGATTACGATCTCATTATGAAATTTCAATAACCTTCATATTAAATTTTAATAATAATACTATAGAATTTCGAGAACCTTTTTATAAATTTTTTTTAACCTTCTTATGAAATTTTGTTAACCTCTCTAAGGAATTTTGAAGATCTCAATATGAAATTTTGGTAACTTCCCAATTAAATTAATTTTGATAACCAACACTATGAGATGTTGATAACCTTCATATGATATATTGATAACCATGTTATGAAAATTAAAAAACCTCCATGTGAATTGTTAGTAATCGCACTCTGAAATTTTGATAATCACACTATGAATTTGTGATAACCTCGCTATGAAATTTTGATAAATCTTCCTATAAAATTTTGATAAACCTCCATATAAAATTTTGATAACTTTCTTATGAAATTTTGATAACTACAAATTTTGATAACCGCCCTATGATTTTTTGATAACCTCATTATGGAAATTTTGTTAATCTCCCTATGAAATTTTGATCTACGTACTATGAAATTTTGATAACCATCTTATGAAATTTTGAAAACTAAACTATGAAATTTTAATATCCTCCCTGAAATTTTGATTACTCCATAATAAAAGTTTAATAACCTTTTTAATTTGGTAACCATACTATGAAATTTTGATAACCTCCCTAGAATGAGGTACCATTGGAAAGAGGATTCCGAGATCTACAACTTTTATGTTATCTTGAGACCTAATTCTGCTGTTTCGATGGACGATTTTGCCCTTGTAATTTCTGGACATAATTGATCTTCTCCTAAACCGAATTGGAGAATGTTTTGGACGAAAATTCAGGTACTAAAGATGATGTGGGGCATCCCTATTGGCCACGTTGGATCCTAATTAATGAGTATAATATAAATTTATATTATTTTAATAGTAAAATAATTAAATTATTATTTAATAATTACAATTTAGAAATATATTTTAAAAAATATGGTACAATAGGAAAATGTAAAGTTTCCCCTTATTCGTACTTTTATATGGAGTATAGATAGTTATAAAGTCATGACCTATTAAGATATAGGATCTGAATATCCAAACTAATTGTCCACCAAAACGGATAAAAAAAAAGAACCTATAGGAATGTGAAATTGGACCATTCAAAGCAAAGACCCATAACACATTTGCTTCAGATTATCTAAGCCCAAATAGGACGTTGGAGACAAAGACAAAAAGCAAAATTAAATTCAATGGTTGGAAATAAAGACAAAAGGCAAAATTAAATAAGACGTTGGAAACAAAAAGTCAAATTGACTTTCTTATAATTTAATACAAGCTATATTAGCCCGCGCTGGCGCTACGGGCGTTCTTTATTTTAGAGTGGTGCTTGATTAACTGATTGAATAAGAATATTAATATAATCACTTATATAAGGGCCAAGAAGATTTTTGGTTCTAAAGTGGTGCTTGATTGATTAATTGATTGAATTATATAAGGTTGCAGTAAAAATGCAATTTAAATGGATTAGTTCTAATTATGTCTCTGGCATAAATCTTTGTAAACTAACTTTTTAAACATGCAAAGTTAAGAAGGTCAAGAACATATTTTTATTTGTAAGTAATAGGAAGTGTAAAGAGGTAATAAAATATGCTGCTAATTGGATAATAATACTCACATTGAACAAATGGTGGTTTTAATTCAGAGGGGAAAAAATATTGAACGGTCCATGTTGAAGTGATAGAGACAGAGAAGAAAGAGGAAAGAGATGTGAAGGTGAAAATAGAAGAGAGTGATGAAAATGTTAGATTTTTGGCAAACCTGAAGATTGATCAGCACCGAAGAGTTGAAAGGAAGCAGCAACTGAGTTGGTGAGAAGAAAAAAGAAAACAACGAGAGAAACATTAATTAAAAGTAATGAAGGGTTTAGGGAAGCAATTAATTAAAAGTCTTAAACATTGATTAAAAACAATTAAGGAAGGGAAATGCGTAATTACAAAAAAAGGTAGAAGGAAAAGGAATGGGGGAAACTCATAGAGGGGCTTTTTAGTCATCCGAAAAGTGTGAAAAGACCAAAAATAACCAAAAGGTGGCACCACATTAATCCTCAATTTGGCCTTTTAGTAATTTCCATTGTAGTTAAAAATAATATATAGTATATATACATATTATATAATCTAATAATATAAAAATTAATGACGAAAACACAAATATACCCACAAAAGAAGAGAGTTCTACTGCAAATTGGATGTAAAAATTGAAAAGAAAAATTTTACGCATTAATTTTGCTTTACAATTTCAAATATGAAGAAATCTCCTTGATCGTAAAAGAGAAAAAGAAAAAAAAAATGAAATCTCTTGTAAGTAAATAAACGATAGCTTTTCATGTAACAATCAAATTAAATTCAAAATTATCAAATCAAAATCAATAAGAATCATAAAATTCCAAATATCATAAAAAAATCAGAAAACCCCATATAGGTATGCTTCATTGTTGTATGCTTTATAGGTATAATTATCAAATCTCCAAATATTATGAGATTTTCTTCATTGTATTGTTGTATGCTTTCCAATTCGATATCGAATTGATGAAATTTAAATAATCAAATTTAGTCTATTGATGAAGAAGAAGGGAGATTTTCTCATAATTTAATTTATGATTAAAAAATAATTGAATAATTAAAATATTATTTAGTAATGGCAATTTAGAAATATGTTTTAAAAAAGGGGTACAATTGGAAATATATTTTAAAAATAAGGGTACAATCGGAAAACATAAAGTTTCCCCTTATTCGTACTTTTATCTATACTATATATAAAAGTACGAGTTTTGAGAAACTTTTGAAATACCTATTGTATTCTTATTTTTCAAACATATTATCTTAAATGCCCTTGCTTAACTATTACTATAGTTTTATTCTACTAGAAACTTTATTTTTATTCAATTAAATCTAATATCTTTATAATTACTTTATTTTTATCAAAAAATTTGGATATATTAAAATTTATTCTAATATACAATTTTATTTTACTAAAATCTCTATTTTCATTTAATTAAATTCAATATTATATATATATTTTTTATTTCTACCATTTTAATTTAAAAAGTAATTGTGATTGACATTTTCTATTTGATAGTTCAATGCAGTATGATTAAAATTTATTATTTTCCTAACGTGTAATTATTTTATTTGACTTATAATTATTTTTTTCTTGATAAATACAACTTTGTTGTGGGTTTAAATTTGTTGTTTTATACTTTGTTAATACTTTTCTTTGTGTGGAATAATTTCTTTTGTTACATTGATAGTAAAACCCAATGTATATACAAATGGACTGGTTGGGTTGGATTTGGGTTCAGTTTCGGGTTAAGGAAATTTTGGGTTATACGGGTTCGGTTAATTTTTGGTTTTAGGTTGGGTTGAATTTAGGTCGCTCAAATGTCGGGTCATTTGGGTTTGGGTCATTTTTGGTCTGGGTGTTTTTCGGTTTTGGGTCATATGGTTCCAATAATTTTGGGTTTGAGCCTCTGATTTAGCCTCTAATTTTCAGGTTTAGGTCTTTTCGGATTCTGATCATTTAAATATAATTAATCACGATTTGGGTAATTTCGGGTTGATCGAGTTCGGGTTATTAAGGATTTGGGGTCAAATAATTTCGGTTTCGAATTGAGCGGATTTTTTGGTCGAATCAGGTTGGATCAGGTTCAGTTTCAAAGCAGTCGAGTCGAATAGCCACACTCGAATGAAATTTTGTCATCTCTAACAATATGCTTTTTTAGGTCACGTGCAACGCACGTGGAAGTGAAAACTAGTATGTAGTATAGATATGGGAATGCTTGTTTTGTTTCTGACTTGCTGCTAGCCTTAATCGGGATTCATACAAATGAAACAACAAATTTGCGGCTTAATTATTATGTCTTCAAGGTTGAGAGATAATTGAGAGATTAGAAAAATAAATGCCATCTATTCGAAAACATCTTTTAAGGAAAAATATAAAATAAACTCACTTGATTAACCTATTGATATATAATTGGAAGTAAAATCCTTAGAAAGAGCACGTAGAAACAAATTTCGTACATATTTTAGAAACAAACACAAAATGCCAGTAAAAGCAGAGCATGATTGAACATTTCAGACATTTGATACAAAAACTATTCCAATAGTAGCGCTGAGATATTCATATTTTAATTTAATTGGAGTTTAAGTTGAAAATTTTAAACTCATGCAACTTTGGGGAGTGAAATGGGAACTTGGAAGAAGTTGAAATTAGTCTTTTTTTTTCCGCCATTATTGTTGAGCTTTCTATGATTTTGCGCTGTGCTGTCAAAAGATGTTTCTCATATTGTGCAGTTTTTCAAAAGGATACAAGGACGTAAGTAAAGATCAATTGATCAAATTTCAGAGACTCATGCATTACAATTTACAAGTATCATTATTTGAGTAGTTTGTTTTAAAAAAAAAAAGCATCAGAATTTCCAAGTCATGAATTTAATGGGAAAACAGAGCCAAACGAAAACCAAAAACAGCAACAATTAGTATTTCTCTCCAACACCAATTCCGTAATTACCACTCGAAGCAATATTGCGACCAATCGCCAATTCCTTACCAGTGCCACATATATGTCACACTCCTATTTCCGATGGCCTTCATAATATATTCGCTCCCCATAAAAGCAGTGAGACCAGTCGCCAATTCCTTACCTGTCACGTTTCCACAACCGAGGGTGATATCAAGAATTTCGTATTCAATATTGTTGATCATTACCACATCTCCAACCTCGAACAAATCAACCCTCCAAACATATTCGATAAAGGGATTTAATTTTTGCACAAGTCGAACCACAACCAATAAACAGAATACTAGAAAACCCAACATCATTCTAGCAAGTACCCGAACTTTTAATCCATCAGCAAAAAGTAACCCAGAGGCCACCAATAGCAGGATTCCTGAGATGAGAGATAATAAGACATTTAGCCAATTATTCAAGTGTCTATGAGCGGACCCTTTCCACCTATTAGCAAGTACCCTAATAGCTATTAGCAGGCCGAATAATGCCTTTGATAAGGAATGATGAGCTGCACACGACCAATCCCTTGCAAATGTTGCCCATCCGCTTCATGATTTCCGCTTTGTTTTCGTTGTCCTGGAGGAGTTTCTCGCCTTGTTGTTCCCATAGGATTGACAGAGATATTGTTAGGAAGAAAGCAATAAGGCTAAAGATATTGTTCGCTCAAGCAATGTCTCGAACTTTTTCATTGGTCGAGTTTGTGTTGGGATCAATGGGGCATGCATGGGATCCATATTGGTGTGCACTCAAAATGTTTTTGAGATTTTTTTTTTTCTCTTTCTTTCGAGCAGGTTAGCAAGTTTGATTTTGCAGGTTTGAGATAGTATTATATAACAAAATTTTTTATTTGAGATGCGGTTGTACTTGAAAGTCGAAACAACGGAAGTATTGCCAAGCAATCAATTGGTTGATTTAAATTCTATTAGAATCATTCTAAAAATTCTGGGTGTTATTAGGATTCCATTACGATGATGTCATCTAATCAAATTTGAATCATTATCAAATCCTAATTTACATCCTATCACATCTAATTAAATTTTTATTAATTACCTTAACCTAATCTTAACCTTAGTTAAGAAAGTTGAAGACAAACGTAAGAGTCTAAAATCTTATAATTTATTCCTTTAATTTTAGTACATTATATTCATTCATTCTAATTGTATATTACAATATCCCTACAAGGCTACAACCAAGAATTTATATATCTTGGTTTTCTAGTCTTTTCTTGTTAAATAACTTATTTTTCTCGTGACTCATAATTTGGATTTATTCTAAAGTAAACTAATTAAATTAATTTACCACTAGAGAAAAAAAATTGTTTCACATCCAAAACCAATCTTAATGTGAAAATAAAAAGTCATCTTATAAGGCAAAAATAAAATTGTTCTAAACTAATTAAATTAATTTGCCACTAGTAAAGGAAAAAAAATGTTTCACATCCAAAACCAATCTTGATGTTCTGTTATGGGGATTAAAAATATTCTTCAGTATTTTTATCAACTTTATGGTTTGCAGCTTAATTGCTCAAAAAATGAGATCTTTGTAACTGGAGTTTCTACAAAGAATATTGGTGAGATGATCGCAGAGACGGGTTTCAAGTTTGGGAAGCTACCACTTCATTACTCGGGGGTTCCTCTAATCTCTAAACAACTCAATTCACTTGATTGCACCCCTCTTATTGATAGAACCACTCAGAGAATCAATTCTTGGACTGCAAAACATTTGTCGTATGCTGGGAGATGTCAACTTATCCAATCAATCTTATTTAGTATGCAGAATTATTGGTGCATGAATTTTATGTTACTATCTGTTATAGCTAGAGTGAACCTACTTTGTGCTAGTTAATGATGGTTAGCTTGAACAGTGTCTCCCATTTTTTGACTGGTTGATTTCTTATTGGGATCAAAGGAGCATGCATGGGATGGTATCATTGTTGGCTGAAGTTTTTGAGAATTGAGATAAACTTTTTCTTTGTTCTGTTTCTTTTCAGTAGGTTGAAACTAAAGAGGAATGAGTGTACAGAAATAATTTGGGTAAAAAGTGTTCTATATTTTCTGTATTGAATTGTAGTATTTATAGTACAAAGCTTTTGGGTAAAGATAAGGGTTAGATACATTTGAAAATATAAAGGAAAATATTCAAAGTATAACTTTATCCTATCTATTTGTTGGATTTAAACTCTTCTGTTGGATTTGAAATCTTATTCAAATGCTTCCCTCCTATACTCCCCCGCAAGATGGAGGAACCATCAGAGACTCCAATCTTGGATGCCAATGTCTGAAATCTTTGTTGTGATAATGCCTTGGTCAAGGCATCGGCTAGTTGAACTTGGGATGGAATGTGTTGTACTCGTAGTTGCACTTGGCTGACCTTCTCCCTGACAAACAAGTAATCCAGCGCCAAATGCTTCATCCTGGAGTGAAAAACTAGATTTGCGCAGGTGTAAGTGGCACTTAAATTGTCATAGAGAACAGTAGGTGGTGCAAGTGCATTTTTGAGATGAATTTCAGACAACAAGGATTGAATCCAGCTTGCTTCAGAGACTGCAAAGGCAATTGCTCGATATTCTGCTTCAGTGGATGATCGAGCAATTGTTGTTTGTTTCTTGGAACTCCATGATATTGGAGTATTTCCCAACTTAATGACAAAAGCAGATGTTGATCGTCGATCTTCAGGATCACCAGCCTAATCTGAGTCTGTAAAAACTGTCAAATTGAAGTTCCTTTCCCTGTTGATATTGAGGCCATAAAAGAGTGTTCCCTTGAGGTACCTAAGAACTCGTTTGAGAGCTGCAAAGTGGAGCTCAGTGGGCTTATGCATAAACTGTGAAAGTTTATTAACTGCATAAGAAATATTTGGTCGTGTCAAGTTCAAGTATTGGAGAGAACCCACTATCTTTCTGTATTCTTCTGCATTAGTCGCAGCACTTCCATCATGAAGTTTTAGAGTCAAAGTTGTTGAGAGAGGAGTATTTGCTGGCTTGGCTCCTGCCATATTTGTTTTGTCAAGCAGCTTAGTGATGTACTTGTGCTGTGAGAGAAACGATCCAGTCGAAGTTGGAACCACTTCAATGCCAAGAAAGAAATTCAGCTGACCGAGATCTTTCAAGGAGAATTCTGAAGCTAGATCCTGAACAAATTGTTGAATGAACCACCTTTTATTTCCAGTAAGAATTATATCATCCACATAGATAAGCATATAAGTTATAACATCATTCTTCTTGTAGATAAACAGAGAGTGATCTGACTTAGCATTCGAGAAGCCATAATGCAACAAGTAATTACTCAGAGCAGAGTACCAAGCCCTTGGTGCCTGTTTCAAGCCATAAATGGCTTTCTGCAATTTGCATACATGACCTGCTTTTGACTTGTCATGAAATAAAGGTGGTTGAGTCATATAGACTTCTTCTTCGAGCTTCCCTTGAAGAAATGCGTTATTGACATCAAATTGATGCAATGGCCAACTGTTGGAGACTGCAAGACACAGAATTGCTCTCACTGTAACAGGCTTCACAACTGGGCTGAAAGTTTCATTGAAGTCCAATCCAGGTCTTTGAATAAAGCCCTTAGCAACAAGACGAGCTTTATACCTGGAAATTGAGCCATCAACATTTCTTTTAATCCGAAACACCCACTTACATTTCACAATGGTCCTGTCTTTTGGTGGTGGCACCAGTGTCCAAGTTTGATTCTGTTCAAGAGCTTTAAGCTCATCAAGCATTGCAGCTTTCCATTCTGGTGATTTGATAGCCATAGTGGCACTGGTTGGCTCTGCAGCTTCTGAAATAGGATGCTTGGTGGCAGCAAAGAGCTTTTTAGGCTTAAAGATGTTGTTCTGTGACCTGGTAGTCATGGGGTGTGTTCGTTGAGGCACAATATTAGTGGGAGCAATCTCATTCCGAGGCACAACATCAGTGGCAACAATCTCATTCTGAGGCATAATATTATGGGGAACAATAGAATCCGAATGCGTAGAAGTACTCAAAGATGGAGAGTGATTTGTTACCTCAGTATTTCTGCTTTCATAAGAGACTTGCACAGAAGAGTTGAGAGAGATGGAATCTGTTGATGACGTCTGTTGTGACTCTGGTAATTGTTGAACAGAGGACAATTTTGTAGTGATAGGGATATCAGAGTAAGACTCAATTGGTGACACTAAGTCAGTTGCTGAGGAGTTTGAGAAGTTGATCTTGCTGAAAGGAAAAATATTCTCGTCGAACAGAACATGCTTGGAAGTGTAGATCATGTTTGTTGTTGGATCAAGACAGTAGTATGCACTCTGGTGCTTTGAATATCCAAGGAAGGTACAAGGTTTGGATTTAGGTTCTAGTTTGTGTGAGTTGTATGGCTTGAGCTAAGGGTAGCAGAGACAACCAAAAGTTTTCAGCTTGGTATAGTTGGGGGTTTCATTGAAAAGCATTTCAAAGGGTGATTTATTGTGAAGCACTGGGGTAGGTAGTCTGTTAAGCAGATAAACTGCTGTTGAAAAAGCATAAGACCAATATGAAAGTGGCAAAGAAGCTTGATGCAGCAGTGTAAGGCCAGTTTCAACTATACTTCGATGCCTTCTTTCCACAACTGCATTGTGTTGTGGAGTATAAGGGGGTGTTTGCAAGTGCTGGATTCCAGATTTCTCAAAGAAAGGTGTCAACTTCTCAAATTCTCCCTCGCAATCTGAGTACACAGACAAAATAGACTCATTAAAATACTTCTCAACCAGAGTTCGAAATTTGGTAAAAATGGAAAGAAACTTCAGACTTTTGTTTCAAGGGAAATAGCCATGTGTATTTAGTAAAATGATCAACAAAAGCAACATAATATTTGTAACCATTAATTGAAGTGATTCGACTGGGACCCCAAACATCAGTGTAGAGAACTTGTAAAGGTCGAGAAGATTTAATAGAGGAAATATCAAAGGGAAGCTTGTGCATTTTATTACAGCAACAAGAATTACACAAGTTATTGGACAACTTATCAGAACAAGGAAGGGAAAAAAATTGAACCAAAAGACTTTGGACTTTTGAAGAGGGATGTCCTAGCCTTCGATGCCATGTGTTTGAAGGTGCTTTGGTTCCAACAAGTGCTAGAGCATTGTTTGTGATGACAGGCTTGGAAGACTGGAGCTCATAGATCCCATCTCTACTATAGCCTCTCGCTAGTGCTTGCCTCTAATGCAGATCCTTCACAAGGTAATGAAAAGGAAAGAATTCAACAGATGCTTTGTTAGTTCTACAGAACTTGGAAATTGAAACAAGATTGCGATCTGCTTGAGACACATATAAAACATCTTGTAATTTAAAAGAGTTATTGGGAGAAGAAATAGAAGTAGAACCAGTATGAGAGATTGGGAGGCCAGTTCCATCTCCAATAACCAATTCATCTGTGCCTCGGTACTTGTCATGAATCTCAAGATTTCGCAGATCGGATGTCACGTGATGGGAGGCTCCAGTGTCAAGAAGCCAATTTGCCTGAGGTTTAGAACCTATGGTTGCCACATGAGATGATAGATAACTCTGACTCTGCTTTGGCTTCAACCGGAAGCACTGTTTTGCTGTGTGACCAACCTTGTCACAATACTGGCACACTGTTTGAGGACTAAAATATTTCTTCTGTACTGGAGTCATGTTAGTGCCACTAGACTTCAAAAACTTAGTAGTGCGAGTAACTTGCTTGTGTAAGAAGCTTTCATATTCTGTAATTTTGTCCAACAGTTCCTCAAAGGAAATAGGGCTCTCACGTGCTCGAATACCAGCTGAAATTTCCTTGTATTCTGGCCCAATACCATTCAATACATGAATGACCAGATCATCTTATTGGACAGGTGAATTGATGAGAGCAAGCTCATCGGCAGTGTGTCGAAGACATTGAAAATAGTCTTGAACAGACTATTGCCTCTAGGTTGAAGGAGTTGTTCCCGTAACTGCATCATTCTTGATCGAGACTTGTTGGCATACATCGATTGGATTTTCAACCATGCATCCTTGGAGGAGGTGCACGAAGCAAAAAATGGCACAACTGATTCAGTGGCCGAGGCGATAATGCCATGTAACAGCAACTGGTCCTGCTGGATCCAGTGCTCATAAGCTGGATTTGACACTTTGACAGAAGGATCATCAATAGAAGAAATCTGAGAAGAAGGACAGGATGTTGTACCGTCTATATAGCCGGTGAGTCTGTGACCGGTGAGAAGCGAAGTGAATTGAGCCCTCCAAGATGGAAAATTCTGCGAAGTGAGCTTGATTGGAGTTGAGCGGCATCATTGATAATAATAAGAGGTGGAAGACCATAGGTTTGATTTATGATCTGAGTGGTGTTGTTGAGCATGGTGGGGGTTGTAGAAGAACCAGAAGACATAGTGAATAAGGGAGATCGGAGAGAAGAGTAGAGGGAAAAAAAAAAACTCGCTAGAGTTTCCTAGCTCTGGATACCATAAAGAGGAATGAGTGTACAGAAATAATTTGGGTAAAAAGTGTTCTATATTTTCTGTATTGAATTGTAGTATTTATAGTACAAAACTTTTGGGTAAAGATAAGGGTTAGATACATTTGAAAATATAAAGGAAAATATTCAAAGTATAACTTTATCCTATCTATTTGTTGGATTTAAACTCTTCTGTTGGATTTGAAATCTTATTCAAATGCTTCCCTCCTATAGAAACTCGCTAGAAGAATTAGTAAGAGTGAAGAGAAATTAGTAAGAATTTTCGACTAAGCAACAGATTTTAGCTAAATTTTCAAGAGGGTATGCGGTTGTCGTTGAACCAGCTTGGAATTAATGCAAAAATATTGCCAAGCATTCAACAAACAATATGAATGGAGAACTTGTTAATGATCTTAACTCATTTACTCTTATCACAACACAAGCAGATTATTATGGGAGACTTCCCCAAGTTGATCACAAGAACACGGACTGAAATCTGAATATTCATTCAGATTCGAGTCCTTATTATAATTTGCTTTGATCCTGATCAAAATCTAATCTAATAATTCGATTGAAGGCATGAAAAGGATATTGAATATGAACAAATAACTACATTTGGGTGATAAGTGGCAGTTTTAACACAACATAACCTAAAATAAACTGTTTATTTAGATAATTTGGCATAAGATTTGAGACTTTACTTACAACTTACAAACAATAATAAGCATAAGAAAGAGACTCACCACGCCAAATAAACTAAACTTACTGGACTGCTCAGCTCATTAACCTATTTCTCCCCTCATGTTCTTCTGCAGGGATTATATATTTATATATATATATTTGCATGTATCCTGCCTTAATTCTTACTCTTTTCAAACAACTCTACAAAAGAATAAACAAACAAACAAACTACAAATGAATTCTTTTAAGGTTCATCTTCTTCGGGACCTTCATCTCCAATGGGTTCGTTATCCTGCAACATATTCATCAGCATAGATATTTGTTCCTGAAGCATTGCATTTTCTCTTTCTACCTCTGACCTCTTACTTTTCTCTTGTAGAAGCTGAAGTTGGAGATGTTCTAGGCATCGCGCATCCTCTTCCAACTGCTCGTTTAGGCCATCAATTTCCCGGTCCTGCACAATTAACCTTCTCTGTTACACATATATACCTTTTTCACCATCTCTATACAAATTGTGTCTGTATGTGCACAAGGTGATTATTCTATACAAGTTCCTTACCATATTAGTTGCAAACCACTCAAGATGCAATATGTACTTAGTAATAATTTTCAGTAAATTGACAAAGTCATTAGTAACTAGTGATATTTGTGAATTAATGTATTATGCTGAAAATTCATCATGTAATGATGTATAACATCTTGATTTGTCAACCCTCTGGCTGATAATTGAGATACCAACATGCTACTGTTTTTACGAAGAGGTTTAAGTCTTAAGAAGAGATCATCACCTTTCTGTTCATTTCCTGGACTGCAATCCTCCGCATGCTCTCAACAACATCGACATTTACCAGCTTCCTCTTCTTTCCAATCAGCCAGCCCTTTGGATAGCTAGCAGCATCGAAGTCTGGTGGGGGAAGTAAAGATTCAGCTGATAGTCGCTTGCCATTGATATTTTGTATAGGTTCCAGTGGTTCAAAGAGAGCCTTCCGGCGCTCAGAAAGTTCAGAAGCTGTTGCAGAATCAGGGGCGCCATTCTCTTGATCTGGAGTTTCTTCTTCCTGTTTGGTTGGTGTCACTTTCACATTAGCAGTCTCTTCTGTTACCGTGTCTAAATTCCTCCCGCTAGCTGTCGGAAAGAAGTTAAACATTCTAGTTCCAAACATTCTAATCTATAACATAACATCAACATCATTTATAGTTACTTTTTTGCTTCTTTAAAGCAGGTAGCCATGAATGTTTACAAAAAGTACTCACCTGGGCTGATATTATAGGCACATAGCCGCACTTAGCCAAAGGTTTTTTAGAAGTTGATAATAGCTATATATGCATCTCTAGATATCTATATGTATTCACCTTTTAACTAAAAAAGCACATATCAAGTACACTACATTTTATTGGTGATTTAATCCAAATATTACTTTTCAGACAAGAAAAGAAGAATACACTAATCAATGTTTTTATTGGTGGCAAAAATCAATCATGTGCTGGAAAATAATTAGAATGATGACAAGGTTGGTAAGGGATTCAACAATCTCCATCGCATTATCAGAAAATATCTTACAATTTCCACCCATTACAATCTTAAAAAAAAAATTAATTATTGATTAAAACAATTCAGATCCTTATAAGTATCAGCTGGTTCATTCTCAAATTTGGGAAAAAAAAAATCCATATTTGGTTCCAAGAAATGAGGTGAATTGACATATACAACAATAATACAAATCCAACATTTGGGACATGCTATACTCCTTCAATTTTTAAATATTAAAAAAGATTATTCAGAAAAGAAATAGGTGTGACTTTGATTTTTTATTTAAAAAAAAAGATAGGTGAATTGAATTTAATTCCAAAATTTATTAGTTGTAAAAGTTAGCAACTCAAACCTCAACTACCTATAACTAGTGGGGAATGCCTCGATGGAAAAAAGAAAAAAGTTCAACTTTCTTTATCCAAGATGATTCAAAACAAAGTTAAAAAGGGAGATTTGAGCCAATTAGGTATTATGTTATGGAACAAGATTTTTCCTTTGTCTTCCCTGTTCTCTTTTATTTTCATTACTACTATTAATAGCTATGGAAAGCATGGGCTTAATTATAATTAATATGACAATTGACAGGTATAGTAATACCCTACATATATTTTTTTTTTTTGGCCATAATAGCCTACATATATAAATAGACAAATGAATCATTCAAAAAAAAAAAAAGACAAATGAATAAAGATCACTAATATCTTCCCCTTGCAATTATCAAAACTATAGTAGTAATTATTTTAACCAACCTCCCAAGATTTTAATTTAATTTTTCTTAGGAAGTGTAGTAGTAGTAATATAATTGTAGCATTTTCTTCCCAAAGAAATTATAAGAGGTAGATATACAATTTGTTAGTAAGTACTTAATAATTAGTAAGCCAAGTAGGCAACTAAAATATATTTTAATGAAAATTGTAAATAGTGTTGATTAGCTGGATGATTAAGATAATTAAGCAACTAAAACAAACAGTTGGCAATGGCATCTACCGCTCAAAGTCAAAGCCAATCCAGAATCAATAAAAAGGCATAAAAAACGTGCTGGTTTAGATAATTGGAAAATAACCATAATAGAAAATGTAGAAAAATCACAAAATTACAAAAATAGACAACAAAATGAAATGAATAATTAAGATAAGATGTGGCAGGAGAAAAAGAAATACTATATAATTAATTATTTTATTAAAATAAAAAATCATTAAATGAGAGGGAAAGAGAGGGAGATAGATGATTCGTAAGCCAACTAATTTAACCCCTTTTAACCAAACCACATAAATTAACGTACCAGCAAAGTAATAAAACCCCATTGCCAACAACCACAAGTCAATACCAACATTTGTAAATTCCTAAATTCACCATTTTTTTTTGTTTTTTTTTCAAAGCAAAAACTTCAAGAAACAAAGGGTAGAAATGAAGATCAAACAGAAACTGGTTTCAAAATCATACAAATCAATGGAAATTTAAGACATGCAAATTAAGTAAAGTAGTAAAATAAAGGGATGAAACTGAAAAGAAATGAAGTTAAATTTAGCTAACTATACTCTACCTGATCTCTTCCTGGATTTCCAGAAAATCCTAGTTGCAGACGCAGGAGAAAAGCCTTCCAAAGCAGCTACTGAATCTTCCTTCTTGTTCTCTTTCTCCATTTACAAAAACAAAGAAAGGAAATAAAGGGAAATTTGCCTACTTCTTAATTAGAATTTTCTTTTTCAAAACCTTGAACACTCAATTCTCAAACCAAAAAACTCCTTAAACAACAAAAACCAAAAGAAGGGTACTTTCCTTTTTGGTTTTTCTTTTTAGGAGAATTGTGTTTGGGTTTGAGTTCTTTTTGGTTTTATTGTTGGATTTTTTGGATGCTCTGTCAAGTACAAAAGGAGAGAGGAAGATGAAGAAGAAGAAGATAAATTTTTTGGGTTGTAATGTGTCACAAGGAAGAAGGCCTTTTTGAACGGTTAGGATTAGGAATTTTTTGGGTGGCAGATTTTATGTCAAACAGTTGTCTTTTTGCTTTCCCTATGGGACCCATGTCCTATTTTCTTTCTAGTATTTTAATGCAATTTCTTCATATTTTAAATATTTTTTTAGTATGAATTTGATTTAATTAAATGTATGGACTATGGGGTGCTAAAATATGTCCCAATGTTTTTGATTGTTTTCTTGTTTATGTCGATTTGTTTTCAATAATTTGTGGTGTCTGTTTCTGTCCAAATTATTACAGCATTAATTTATGAATTACTACTACAACTTAGGTTGTCACTATGTAATGTTGGCAAGGGGAAAAAAAGAGGATATACCTCGGAATAACCAGCATTTTCTTTGAAGAGAGCAGTTTTCTTGGAGCTCGTGCCTTTTCCCTTCTTCTGATTTTAATCATCAATTTTGACAAATTCCCTTTCATCCCTAGGCCAGTAGTTTGAGAATTGAGAGTGCAATTTGCCAAACTTGCTCTATATATGCACTATAGATCTATTAGAATAATCTTGTTATACTATTTTTCTGAATCGGATTTTTTTTTAAATTTAAGCTAGACTAGATTAGATTTAATTAAAACATTAAGGATATGTGTGATACTAACGCTCATTGGAAACTTTTAATTCATTGAAAATCCGTAATTGGATAAATAGGTAAAGGAAAAGAAGTCTAATAACAATCCTCTTAAATAAAGGTTTCGAATTCAAAATTTGTGAAAAGAGACTATGTGCTTGAGAAAATTTTTCCCTTTTATCACTTAAACTCATCAATAGCAGATGAAAAAGGAGAAAGAGATTCCAAAAAAGATAATTAGATGTTTTTCCTGGTTAGGGTTGATTTTTGAAATTGGTTGAAAAAAAGGCCAAAGGATTAGGTGGACCCAATTAATCATTTGCTATTGCCAATGCAACCTTAGCCTTTTGTTCATTTCTTGGACTTTGGACCCATTACCGAGCCTTTTGGTTGGACTAAAGAAGAGTTCTTTATATAGGCTTAAACTAAAAAATTGGTTGTGGGCCTCAAGGCTGGTCCATTTGCTTTGCACCTTTGCTTTGAAACCAGAAAGCCTTGCTGCCTTTATCGCAAAGAAATGGTTAGAGGCAGAGCATGCCTCTATTGTCAAGAAATGTTCTATAGGTGAGTCAGGCCAAGAGTTCGAGAGAAGCAAGCTTTATATTACAAGGGCACAGAGGGCTATATATTCAGGAAATTAAAAAAAAAAAAACACGAAAATCGAAAACCGATTCATCTGAGTTACTAACTTAACAAACCAGAGGAAGAGAGGAGAAGAAAAAGGTTATGATAAATGAGATGTATTTTTAGTCATTGATGAAAAGGTTAAATTTCTCAACCAATGCAAAATGAGCATCCCCTTGTTAATGAAAAGATGATACCTATCATATACACTTCAATATGAGCAGGAGCTATGTAGCCTATTGATATATGATCAATTTTCAAAACCTGTTATGTAGAATCTACATGGAAACATAAGTCATATTTACGAAATCTATGTCATTTTCCTACTATTGAAAAATCAGTTTTTTGGTGACATGAAATTACTCTGCAGCCTAGGGTTATCTTGATTTTGATTGGCTGGGTGTGCTGCTTCATTGGGGGTGAGTTTGTAATTTAGTTCCCCTTTCAGCCAATCAATTTCTGCCACGTGCGTGTTTTTTTTCCCTGGCTCTTCCCGCCATTGCTCTTCCCGCCCCCTCTTCTCTTCCTTTCTTCCGCGTTCCCTTGCTTAACCAAACAATTCCCAATTGGAACAGAATTTTACTGACTAGAGATAGTATCATTTTTTAGGGGATAGAAAAGTGGAAGGGTCAATCAGGCAAATGCACAATTCCAGAGGGCAAGAGAGGCAGAAAATTTTAGGGCTCTAAATAAACGTTTCTCATTCTAGATCTTTCCCAGTTTCTTTCTCTAATCCTTCTCCAGCACTCACTTTATAACCCTGTCTTTCAGCTTTTCCTTTATTTCACTCTTCTCTTTCTTTTTCGCTTACTCTTCACTCCCCATTGTTATCCGCTTCTTCATTTTTTTTTCTTTTCTCCTTTTTGCTGTTCGGTTTGTTTTCTCTTATTTCTTGCTGTGATTTTTGACTTACAGGTTTGTTTCATCGCTTCCAGTTGTTTTTTAAATTGTTGTTTTCTTTCATCTCTGTTATTTCTTGCTGCGATTTTGACCTTATTTTGTTGTTTCCTTCAAACCAGGTGCCCTCCTTTGTGGATTCTTTTTTCCTGTGTTCATACAGGTTTGTATTATTTTTTTCTTTGGAAAGTTATGGTTATTTTATTATTCCTGCAGATTCTTTTGTCGTTCTTCCTGATTTCCTTTGGTTTTTGTTTGGTGGATTTTTGTTTTCTAGGTTGCCAATGGCGGGTTCCTCATCTTCCAAGGTTACTCTTCGTTTCATTTGTTTTCTATATATCGTGTTTGACTCTTTTTTCTTGCTTAATTTCATTATGGTTTTCATTTCATTTGTTTTCTATATACTATGTTTGACTGTTTGTTCTTGCTTGATTTCATAATGGTTTTCTTTGTTTGATTTTATAGGCTGCGCTAGAACTTATTCCGGCCTTCTTGCCCGATCTCTGTCCTGGGAAACCGTTTTATGTCACCGTTAGAGTAGCGAGGAAGTGGCAGACTATTCTGCCTGGTGGGGTTGATGCTATCAGATATATACTCCTTTCTTGGTCTCTTCAGTCTCATTGAGCCAACAATGTTCCAGCTGAGTTGCACTAAGGTTTCAACTACCTTGATTTCCATTTTTTGCAATACGTTCTCCACCTTATTTCTGTTTACTTTCTTATAAACATCCTATCTCATTCATCTGACCTCTTATAGATCTTTCCACTGTCATGATTTCCAGTTTTTACAAAACATTTTCCAACTTTTTTCTTTTTACTTTCATATAAACATCCCACTCATGTAACTTCTTGCACCTTTTTCCACTGCCATGATTTCCAGTTTCTGCGATACATTTTCTAACTTTTTGCTATTTCGTTTCATATAAACATTCCATTCATGTGGCTTCTTACATTTCTATTGACACTTAATCTTTCATCTCTAACTCACTCTTTCTATCAACTGCATTTTTTTTATTTCTTACTAACTGTTTGTATGTACTGCAGACGAATGGCCTTCCCCTCATGGAGGAACTAACTCCCGAGGCACAGCTCATAATTATGATCGCTCAAATGGAGCCGGAGACTATATATCCACTGATGGGGTTGAACCACATGGCTGCCATTTCGAGGAAGACATCTATTCGCTCCATGCTCAGGCTACTCATTGCCATGTACTTATCCCTTTTTGATCAAGTTTCAAAACAAACTGTCTTTAAATGGTTAAACTTCAAGCCCTCTGAAATTCCCACCACTGAGGTTGGAGTTCGTGAGCTTCAACAGAAACATGTCCTGCAAGAAATATATAGCCGTGGCTTTGTAAACTACCCTAATCCAACCATCACCTTCAAAGAACCTTTCATTGAAGTGCCAACAATCTACCTCAGCGAAATGCATAAAAAATATGTTATTGATGGAAATGCACATGGCCTCACAATGGTAAGAGCCATACCAAACTTTGGCTTCAACCTCAACGTCAGCTACCAGATCACTGACATCACAGGATCTGCTTGCCATACTATTGAGTTTATTTTCAAGCAGTTCCCAAATATGGCACAGCAGACAGAGCATCCTCCTCTTCCAGAGCAAGCAGAGCATCCTCCTCTTCGAGAGCAACTAGAGCATCCTCCTCTTCAAGAGCAAGCAGAGCTGATCGAGCTCAAATTATGCATGTTTTTATAGCTATTTTTATATACTTTTTGCTATTTTTATATGTGTTTTTACCCTGTTTTGTAAGTATTTGTGTTTTTAGGTCCTGAAGACAAGAAAAGTGAAAACTTATTGTTTTTCACTCTTTTTGGAGCTATTTTGGAGACTTTTTACTCAACTATGGATTTAGCCATTTGGAATGAAGATTTGAAGATTCGAAGTTCGTGATTGAAGATATTTCGAAGATTTGAAGAATTAATTCAAGAAGCAAAATTGAAGATTTGGAGCTTAATTTATTAAGGATTGAAGACAAGCCCAGATGAAGCCCTGAAGTTGAGGATTTTTGGATTATTTATATGGGAATATACTCAGCTCATATAAACCTATAATTGGAGTTAAAATCCCAATTTGTAGGCCCCATATCCAAAAGAATATCCAAATCCCGCATTAATCCCGTAGATTTGCGATATTA
>AWWV01009576.1:0-104508 GCA_001974805.1 Corchorus capsularis | reverse complement strand
GCACAAAAGAACAAACAAACAAGAATCAAGAACTAAAATTCAGTTTATACAATTCAGAGAGGAAAAAAAAATATCGATAAAGCACACCAGGAATTACATAAAAAAAGATTGATTTCAACAAGAAATGCACAATGAGAGTAAAATTTCAAAAGAAAATAACAAAAAAATCGAAAATATACATCATTTGATAACTTTCGATCAAATAAGCACGAAATTGAAGTTAAAAATAAGACAAAATCAAATAAAAATTAAAAAATAGCGAAATAAAAATGAAAACCAGGAGAATTTGAAGTGAGAAAATGGGCAGCCTTAAACTCGAAGGACTCTTACCAGTAAAGTTGAAGAGAGACGAGAGGGTTTTTTTTTTTCCTTTTGGTTAGTTTTTTTGGCGCTTTAGGGCTCCTATTAAAGATTTTAAAGGGTTCGGTGTGGGCCCCACGTGTCATCTTTATGGTCTTGCCACGTTTGATTTTCTGGGTCCCACCTTTGCAACATTTGTCTCAGCTATGATATTATCGTCCAATTACCAATTGGCAGACGACATCTTGCCAGGAATTGGAGTATTTGTGTAATTTTGTCCTAAATTCATGGGGGTTTTTAAAAAGGAATGGCGTGATATGAACACGTGGCATAATCAGGCGTCGTAAGAACGCCAATAGTAGTAGGCTCAGATGCAGCTGAAGTCTCTCGCTTGCGCCTCAAGTACATTTTCCCGCCTTCTAAATTTTCTCCGAAATCCGAATGGTGAAACCGGCTCGGCTCAGCTAGGCCTAGTTAATCACAGCCGACTAAATTCACACTAATCACAGCTCGGCCTAGTTTTATGTGGGCTTAAACAATGCACCCATGCTTGTGCCAAAAAAAAAAAAAAAAACAATGCACCCATGCACCCATCTATCTATATAATTCTCAAGATAAACTCCTTGTAAGTTTGAATACAGATTAGAAAATAAATCAAGAAAAATTAGTGAAAAGAAAATAAAAGAGAACTAAGTTGAGTCTAGCTAGAAGAATTAGCAAATTAGTACACTCAAATTCTTCTATTGACTTCAACTATGCACATAATGGTTTAATGCCCAAAATCCTCCATGAAGTATCACAACTTTACTCCATAATCTTTTTTTTTTCAATTTTGCCCCCTGAAGTATGAAATAAGGATACTTTGCCCTCTGTCGTAACATAATTCAGTCATGTGCGTGCACGTGATTAATGAGTTTGTTAATTCGAGATTTTTTGCTGAAGTAGAATTTACATGTCAGCCAAAATATGGGCCCCACCTAATTTTCTTATCAACTTATGAATGGTAAAAAAGGTTTATGAATGGTAAAAAAGGTTGATGTGGGGCCAGTTTTAACTGATGTGGAAATTCCACGTCAGCAGGTAACCTTGAGCTAACAAACCCGTTAGTCACATTTACTCACGTGACTAAATTCTGTTACAATAGGGGGCAAAATGTCCTTATTTCATACTTCATGGGACAAAGTTGGACAAAAAAAAAGATTTGGGACAAAGTGTCATTTTTGTGATACTTCAGGGGGATTTTGGACATTAATTAAGCCAATACATAATTGTTCGTTTTTTTTTTACCGACACAGAATATGTATGTCACCCCTTAGTTTTTACAATTCAAGATTTAAAAATGGTAGGTGAAAGAAGTTCGCATATATCTTTTGGAGAAGGGAATGATTGTGCAAATTTCCTTGGTATGATGATGTATATAAACACATAATTAAACACGAGAAGTAGTGTTTACTGTGACTGGTCTTGTTACTCTGTTTCATCTTCTTCCTTAATAAAATCTCATTTCGCCTTAAAAAAAAACACGAGAAGTAGCGCATCAAACGCTTTCTGTAATAAACTCGATTGTCTAATTAATTAAAATCAAGGTAACTTCCACATGTATAATTCCTTGAATAAACATATGAAAGTTAATTAATAGCACTAAATTAAACATAATATCAAGGACTAGGATGCTACACATATTTGAAGACAAATCATGTATCGATCAGCTCCGTGGATATGGGCTTATGATCAGATGGAGAAGAAACCATCTCTAGCTGATGATCATTAACATTTGTTGATGGTACTACTGGCCTTATTGGATGAGGATGACGGCGCCACCGTGGAGTTTGATCCAATACATGATGTCCTTCCGGCGTATCTCCTTCGGGTGTATCTGCAACTAATGAATGACCTTCCGGTGGATCTCCTTCGGGCGTATCTGCAACTAATGCGTATGAGGATGAGGGTGATGTTATTTCATCACTCATTTTTATGGCTTTGGACCGGCTACTGCTGCCATAATAAATTTGTATAATAATTAATCCTGGCGATGTAGTAATTGATGAGGCTGAGACTAGTATTGTCTCGTAAATCTTTCCAAGTATAATTGATAAAACTGGGGTAGCTGCAATTTCAGTGCTTTTCTTTTCCTTGATTATATGTTGTGTTGATGATGAAAATGGAGATTGAATATGGCTTGAAGTCCTCCCTGCATATTCAAAACTATCAAGTCATTGTTGAACATTGACATCTCCGCATGCATCATGCAAAGAGTGAAACGATTTTTTTTTTTAAAAAAGACTTGAATATATGCAATTAAAAATAAAATTGTTACCTGGTAAAATTCTTGACTGAGCATTGGTTGCAAGCAATCCTAGGAGTAGGACCAAGAAGAAGGAAAAGTTGAGAGACTTGATCATTTTTCCAAGATGTATTTAGTCAATTAGCTCCGGTACATGTAAATATAAAGCACTTATGAGTTATGACATGAAAGTCTAGTGAGTAATTAAGTTCAAACTAATTAAGAGGTATTTATAGATTCATAGTACGTGTAGTAGATAATATGTAGATATCAGCTTTGCTTTTTTTAATCCTATAATTATAAAATCTTTCCTATATATAGTAATTAAAGCAAAAATTTTCATGTAATTAATTTCGACATGATTTCGTGGTTGCTAATAGTGAAACACGCCTTTGAAGAAGATGGAGACTCAAGTCGGGCAATGAAATTCCATCTAGCAGTCAAAATCTTTGTGTATGTATATATATATATAATTCAAAGTTTGATTTCTTATTTTTCGACTATACGTACAATTTGACTTGGTAAGCTTGGCCAACTCCCAACTATATTATATATCAATATGACTTATGAGTTGCTATACTATATACTTTAACTAACATATATGTTAACAAACTAATTAATACTCCTCTAAATCACCGCAGCATATCAATGATCAATATATGAACCCTAAAACGGGAACTTTAGTTTCAGATGAAATTTTGTGGTTGTGTCGCATAAAATTTCATCGTAACGATATTCTCACAAAAAGTCAAAAAAAAAAAAAACTGAATCCGTGTAATTAAATTAAAAACTCCATGATCACAAAGAAGTGGGAAAGAAATTAATTAGGGGAATTATGTTGAGTTTGGGTGAGTTTCGTCAAAAAGAATTTGATCTTCTTAGCAGCCAGAAGTAAAGAACAAAAATAACATTCACCTAACATACAGTTTGGTTTTTTCCTTTGATCCATATATGGCAACTTGGTATATATAATTGATTAATTGACATTTGAAAGTAGAAAATAAATTGAGGTGACAAGTGACAAATGTATAATATAATATTGATTTATACCTAGTGTTGTTTAATTAGTTATAATTCAAGTGATGTGAGACTTTCACACTGAGATAAGGAAGTTAGCCAATCATATAAGCTGCGATCGTCTTCTTAATGCTTCGTTCAACGCGTACCTAGAGACTTGAGTCTGTCCAACAAAGGAAGAAGCATAGAAGATGATACTATCAAATAAAACGAAAATAACATAATTATACACATATATATAATGGCTTATTAAATATTTGTATTGTGGCAATTAGCACTATTTAGAAAAGTACATACCGTCTAACTTTCACTTTAGTTAATATCATTTTCATGGCCACTAGTATTGACTATTGACATAATTAGATATATAGCATAATAAATCCAGGTATCAATATTGTTTATATAGACATCATGTTAGCATACAATATTGTTCGAAAAATCCTTTTTTTCTTTTTTTTGCTACTCATGAACATGATATTGAAATGGGCTAACACAATAGGAGTTAACCCTCTCATTTCCCATAATCATACCCTGTCCATCCCAGGATTCGAACCCGGAATCTCCCACAAGAAGTCCCAAGCTTTAACCACTGGAGTGTCTCCTTGGGGACATTGTTCGAAAAATCATATAATTTTGTCTAAACTAAATAAAAATTGAAGAATTAAATTGTCACTTTAAAAATATCAGGATTCAACTAATAAACCGAATCCGTGTGATTAAAATTTGCCATATACAAGCAGACAACGGAAGGAGCTATAGTTGAAAAATAGAGAGGTTTGGAGAGTTTTGTCATATATTATTACTTTCTTTTAAAACCTTCTTCATCAGTGTAAAAACAATAAAGTTAAGTCTTCTTCTGATCAGCAATCAGCATTCTGCATTCAGCTGTAAGAATTTTTTTTTTTTTTTTTTTGGCAGCTAATAGAGTAATTAACAACACCTATCGTTTCCTTAGTATCTTATATGGCAAGTTGGTTAGTTATTTATTTTTTCGATTTTTTTGAGATTAGTTAATTTTTCAATTTTAAAGTACATTTTGAATTGGTACATGACATAAGTAATATTGACAAATTCTAAATATTTATATTAGTGAATATTTTGTTTACTACTGATGTGAGACTTCCGCACTGAGATAACGAACTTGATTAGCCAATAATTTTGTTAACCGTTATATTTGTTTCTTTCATTATATCATCAGACATCCATGCAACAAAATATTTCATATACATGATTAAGAAATATATTGGTTAGGTGATCAAGTCTATCAGGCTCGAGTCCGATTTGACCGACACATATGCATCTTTTATAATTTGAAAACAAAGAAATTAGATATTTATTAATAATATATAAAAAAGAAATTCAGAATATATATATATATATATAATTAAGAATTTAATTAAATCAATTAGCTAGGTTTGAAAAGATTTCAACTTTAAAAAAAATTGTAATTTTCATTCATTAAAATGAAATCACATCAATAACGAAAAAATTGAAAATTACAATAAATTGAAAAGTATCTTCTTTTTTTTCATTTGTGCATCTGAATCTTGTTTTAAAATTCAAGTCGTCTTATCGATGATTCGAGGTCTCGAACCTTCTTGATAGATTTATTCTATATGCCTATATATCACCTTTTCGCTTTCACCTTTGTTTCTGTCTAACTGAAGGTTTTTATTAGCGAGAAAATAATAACTGATTCGGCAACCTCTCTTAACTGACTTGTAAATCAAAAGCAAAATCATCATATTCGTAAGTATAACAGTTCTCAATCTATTACAAACTAAGAAAAACAAATTAAATGACTCAAAAAAACTGACTCAACACATTAAAAAACCCAAAAATCTTGAGACTATATTAATCCAAACAAATCTAAAGATTTGTGGGAATTTATTTAAAAAAAGAAAAAGAAGAGAAGAGGAGATGAAGTAAAAGATCAGATCCGAGCAAACAAAAACTTGGAAGATAAAACTAGAGAGAAAGAGGTGGTTTCAATTGATTTCAAAAGGTTTCACTTGAATCATATTGTGATAGTTCTAATTATAAGTCGTACAATTATATGTCCTTAATTAAGCTTTGGCCAACAAGATTGATATAATTTGACTTCAACTTGAGTTGTTCAAAGTTGGAACAGAAGTGTTAGGTTTCGGTATTTCTCCACCATATATATTGTTGATTAGTATATAATTTTGGCTAATTTCCTGCGTAAGCCTGAATTGTTCTCTTAAATAACTTCATTAAAGTCCAACCAGAATATGATCAAGCTAGTCGTTGATCTTGTGAAATTAAATATGGAAAAAAAGTATTTTTACACTAAAATGAAATATACAGTAAGACAAATATGCATCACATCATCAACTAACTTATACTTTTATCACATCAATTAAATATATATATATATATATATAGAGAGAGAGAGAGAGAGAGAGAGAGAATCAATGTCTTATTGTCTTTTATAAATACGTATAGTAGTGAAAGGAATATATTGCATAAAAAATATCCTAATTAAATAAATTAATTAGTCATATTATTTTTTATTACTTTTTTGAAATCTACGTATGTGATGCTTCTCAACCTTTGATAACAGCCACCACATGCATGGAGTTTAATTTCTACAAGTTAAGTCTGCTATATTCTTCTTAGAATATTCAAAATTACTCAAAATGTATGAAAAGCACATAACATATATATAGATATAAGAAAATCTCGAATTCCTCAGCCGCTATATATAGCAGTACAAAGTGGAACTTGTCCATGGAAATTTTTTGATTTTGTCTCGCTAATTGTTTTTTTGTTGGTCACTTGGTTGCAATTGATGGTTTAATTTTTTTTTTTCATGGTGACTGCAAAATAATTTAAGAATTGTGTAGTTTTGAATTGATTTCCCAATTACGGATTGGCGTGAAAAATGGTCCTAAATTGTTTTGTATATATTGCCTTGACGAAAGTAAGAGCTGTCATTAATTGAACACATAATATATTTGTAGAATAGAATAATTACGGATTTGACTTTCTACAGTCTTTCCCTCCAAACTCTATAAATAAAAACTACAGTAAATTATTTGCCAGGGAAAAAGTTCCATAAAAACTTGTATCATTATTGCTTTTATTTTTTCAGTTTATTTTAAAATTCTAGTAATTGTCTTTATATGACTTGTAAAGATGAAAATAATAATTATATATACAATCTATAGAGTCAGGTGTCTACAACAAAAATGCAGTAACGATTTTTTCTTCCGTAGCTATAAAAGTGTGGGAAACAATTAACAGTGAGTATTTCCGTCGCAAAAAAATAATTGGTGGATATTTCCGTTACTGTGTCCGTGGTTATACTGCATTTTTTTTATAGTAATAATATAATAATCATTAGATCTATACTATATAGTACTAGTACTAGTATAATACGTGAAAACTTACGAGTGCATGGCAACTTATACTATTTTTTTTAGATAAAACTTATACTAATTATTGAATACATTTTGAGAAGTTGTATATCTAATAATTTCTGCTACTTCCGCAATTTTGCATTATATCCAAAAATATATTATACATTATGTTAGTATATACATTTTTAAAAATACTACAAGAAGAACCTCACTTGCGTGGGTGAAGATGAAGATGAATTTACATCAGCGTCTAAGAGTAAAACACCTAATATTAACCCTTCTGCTTGTAACACCTGATTAATTAAGGATGAAAATGAGTGCTTAAGATGAAGCAAAACGAACATATCCTGGAGGTGATCTTTGTTGTAAATTAGGCAGCTCGATCAAATCCTGACGTGTTGAAGGAGCTGGATTCGGAGACCGTGGTGGCAATATTGGGGTCTTCCCTGCTGCAAAAGGCAGCGATGGTTGTTGCATGGGCAGCTCGATCACATCTTGATGTGTTGAAGGAGCTGGCTTCGGAGACGGCGGCGATTTTGGGGTCTTCCCAGCTGCAAAAGGTGGTGATCTTCGTTTTATAGGCAGCTCGATCATATGTTGATTTTTTGGAGGAGCTGGATTTGGAGGCGGTGGCGATTTGGGGTCCTTCCCAGCGGCAAAAAGCGGCGATGGCAACTCGATCATATCTTGATGTGTTGAAGGAGATGGCTTTGGAGATGGTGGCGATTTCGGGGTCTTCCCTGCTGTAAAAGGTGATAGTTGCTGTTGTAGGGGCAGCTCAATCATATCATCATTTGAAGGAGATGGTTGTGATTTTGGGGTCTTTCCAGAATTAGAAAACATGGATATTAAACTATTGCATAGGCTTCCTTCTTCACAAGAAAGAATGAGCTCTAACTGAGAAGTTAGGGTTGATAAATATGGCTTTGGAGATGCAGAAGATGAAGAGCCGCCATTAAAGTTTCCTTGACCACCTGGTGGCGATGATTTTGGAGGCGGTGGCGACGGAGCGACTTTTCCTTTGATTAATGAAGATTCTGACATATCATTCCCAGTTATTTCCCAGCTGGTTTCAGTTGAAGTACTACTTCTCTCCATGTTATTGATCATCGTAATCATCATCTTTAACTTGCTACCTGAAGTTTCTGCATGAAAAAAGGACACAAATTTTAGTATATATATACAAAACTAATTAAAGGGAGAAATTAAAATGGTTTTGATTATTGATCTTGAAGGAGATTAATTCAAGAACTTCAAATTCAGAAAGCAATATAAGTTTTAACGGATTTGTTACAATATGATCATTACGTGAATTAATTTCTTAATTTTAATTAATTTCAGCGATTAGAATTTAAATTCTAAAACCAAAAAAATAAAAAAGACTTCAATTATATACCTGAGGATAAAGGTCTGGCATTAGCAGCAGTTGCGAGAAGAGCCAGAAGGGCTAAAGAAGTAAGAAGAGGAGAAGTGATCATCATAATCATTGAAGTTGTCATGTGCTAATTAATGCTCAAAAGCTGATTCAAATATCAAGCTATAGCTATGAAGGAATGCCCAATATTTATAGGAAAAAAATTAAAGGGCCCTTTAATTTCCTACACGTCAAATAATAATTCATCAAGAAAAATTCTTTATCACTAGATGTTGGGATAAAGTCATAGTCAAATACTGGTCCATGGGAGAGAGCTAGGGAAGAAAGTGGCCTGGTCAAGTAATACCCGCTGGGTTTGTATTCTTTTACTCTGACTTCACAAAAATGAAAAATGTTTCTTTATGAACGCGTTGATCTCCCATTTTTAATTTAACCTTTTCCTTTTGTATGTATATATGTTGGAACTTTGAACTATTAATATTATGATAATATATTATTATAAGATGTTGTTGTTATTATTGTCATAATTATAATATATCATATTAATTCATTAATATTATTGTTATTTCATGCATTCACATTTCACACATGAAAAAACTATTAAGTTAGTGACGAATCCACGGTGGGAGAGCAACTAACCCATTGGCATCTAGTCCTTGAAGTCAATATAAATCATAATAAAAAAAAATCTATCAGCTTTTGTCTGATTATTTTTGCCTCAACTGCCAGTGCTACTTGCTCATTATAATTAATTAGTACTCCTACTAGTACTTCCAATAGTTATATTTGAGTAATATTATAATCTATTTACTACCATAGGCCATATACCCTATAGCATATGAGTTGACTTATTAATTGTTAGAGTAGGCTTATTTGACTTGTTCAATAACTATTTTTTCTTTTGAAATATTTTCCACAAGAATGCAATGCAATATAATAGTATTAGCAAACCAATCGCTATGATAAGGGCTTATAAATTTGTGGTTGGAGATTAGCTGAAAAAAAGAGGGAATAAAAGAAGAAGAAGAATTGCAATAACCCGTCTGAGCATAGTTATCAGAATTGGATCGGAGATTGATCCGGTGGAGGTCTTGGGTCATCAGGTCAATGGTTCAACCGTCGGGTCAATGGGTCAATTGCTGGTTTAATATTTAATATATTTTTTATTTTTTATATACATTAGATATACTTATATTATTAAATAATATTTATTTTTATAAAATTAACACAAGTTAATACTTGATCTAGTGGTTAAGGTGTTTATTTTCATACACAATGCAAGGTTCAAATCCTAACAATGGCATTTAAATTTTTAACATTAATCAAAATTGGTTCAACCATCGGATCAATAACCGGTTCAATTGAAAAACCATAAAAAACCAGCGGGTCAATTGCATATTCGGGTTAATAAGAGAACCGGACCGGTCATATGTCCGGGTCATCGATTCAACCGGTCGGACTGCCGGTCCGGTCCAGCTCTGATAACTATGCGTCTGAGTCGCTTAAACAGTGTGGACTACAATATTTTCCTAGTTATCCCCTGAAAACTCTGAAAAGAAAAAAAAAAAAAGATCCACGAAAACTTTTATTTCTTTTCATGAACACTAGTTTATACTCCACTTGTTCCTAATTATAAGTCCATTTTTGGTCAACCAAACCAAAATTTGACCATTGTTTATAAAAAAGATATAAAGTAATATTATTTTTAAAAATAACACTTATAAATTTTGAATTACAAACTTTTGAACACATATTTTTTTAAGATTAAATTTTATATATTTTTTATAAATCATTGGTCAAAGTTTGATACTGGTTGACCAAAAAGGAACTTATAATTAGGGACAGAGGGAGTATTGTTTATTAATATAGCAAATTGTGTTAGTGGGGTCAAAAATTGAACACTTCTTTGTGATTTTTGCTACATTTTTTCAGTTTAATTTTTTAATATTTTAAAATTATATATTCTTTAATTTTGTAAATTCAAAACATATATATTTTTAATTTCCTTCATAAATTAGTATCTTTTTTATATATAATTTTTCAAAATTTTATATTAAAATCATGAAATTATAAAAAATAATAGTAAAAAACAACTTTTCTTAATTAATAATATTATTATGTCAAATAAAACATAATAAAAAGCATGCATGCAAATGCAAATTTGGATTATAAAAAAATTATTTTAATATTCACAGGATTAAATTTTTCATACACAACCTTAAATAAGTAAAGTTATCATGCCATGGAATAGGATTTGGCTCCTCTCCGGTCCATAAAAAGGACTGGAGGGGCCAGTCCATATCTGGATGAGTGCCACGTTTAAAATCTTAAATCTAAGAATCAAGATTTGTTTTGAGTACTTTAAGAAATATAAACATTAAACATCCAACCATCTCACTTCCCTCTATTCCTCCTTCGTTATTCCATCCAAATTTGTAAATTCCTACGCCAGATCCCGCGGAAACCCTAGCCCACCCACCGTCACCATGTAACTGTCCGGCACAGAGCATCGATATTTTCAACAATTCACCTTTTCCGGCGACAGTTTTATTGGTTTGCACGTTTGTACTTTGTACGGTGACCATGAAGATTATGACATCCCCGATTGATTCATTGATTAAAAGAGGAAAGAGAGCTTTCCAGATTGTTACAAAAAAATTTTAACTACCCATGGCCATAAGTTTGTTAGTTTATTGAGAGATTTTTCTCAAAAGCCTTTGAGTTGTTCTTGCTGCATTTTTTCATCAATAGTCACTCTTTCAAGCATTTACCGGTTTATTCGAATCTTTGTTTGGAAAATTGCTTTTGCTTATTGGCTTATCACAATGCTTGGATTATCCTCTTTAACTTTTTATGAAAAACTTGAAGACAGTAAAGATTTGATTAGAATCAATAAAAAAAACCAGATTATTCGTGATGCTGAAACAAGGAAGGAGAAGGGGAAGTTAGATGCTAGAGTGTTTTTGTATTTTTATTTCTTATCCTACTCACTAAATTTGATAACCATTAAATTTAAAATCTGAAACGTGGCATTCATCAGATATGGACTGGCCCCTCCAGTCCTTTTTATGGACTGGAGAGGAGCCAAATCCCATGGAATATATAAAAATTAAGGGGTAAGGTGAAGATTTTGAATTCTAAAAAAATATTAGTTAACATATAAATTCACTACAAAATATTACAACAGAGTAGTAAAATCGTTTAAAAGTTATACCGCTAGAGAAAATAATACTGAAGGCTAGTATCGATATAAATAAATAATATAACTTGTTTCCCATATCTTCCTACTTTCACTATTTATTTTTTTGCAAACTATAAGTTGACACAAATTACAGTCTATTACTATATACATATTGGTCCTCACATTTTATTTTTATGGGGTCAAATCCTTGCATTTTGAATTTGATGGGGTCAATTTGCTATTTATCCTATATTTCTATATGCATTTTAAGAAGAGTTTTAATTTATTCTTCGAAAAAAGATTTAAATTTAAGTGGGTTAATTGACCCCACTATCTATAAGGTGCGGCTACACAATTGAATATAGCTAGACTTTTTAGTTTATCTTAAAATTCTATATTTTTAATGACGTGTGAGATGAATTAATATATATACATACATTTTCAACTCTGTTTCTTCTCTAATTTCCTCACCCCAACTCTGTTCTTTTCAATTCTTCTTTCTAATAAACCTTTCATCATTCCATATAAGATTCTCATAACCTTTTTTTATTTACAATCCATACAAGATATAATTGAAAACTTAATTCTCAAAATTTAATTTATAGGATAGTGTTTAAATGGAAGCCAATCATCCGCACCTTCCATGAAGCATCAATCAAATTAAAAAAAAAAGGTTTAAACAGTTTTCTATTGTTCGTTCAATAGTTTGTTCGAGGGTCCAATTTTTTATTTCATTAGAAAGAGTTTAAGTTAGAGAAACAGGGTGATTTTAGAGTAGCTTTTTGGGTTTTGTTCTCAAAGACCCTTTGAGCCCAAACTCAAGTTTTTTTGTTACAGTTACGATCTTTCTATTGAAGAGAATTATTAGCTGGAAATAGAGGTTGAAAAAGGAAAAAAGGGGACTGATATCTTCATTTGTCTCGTTTGGGAGATTTGCAAGAGTCCTTGGCACCTTAAGTTTGGGAAGAATCAGGACTTATTATTAATTTATGAACT
The DNA here is from genome assembly GCA_001974805.1 of Corchorus capsularis. Lineage (NCBI taxonomy): Eukaryota > Viridiplantae > Streptophyta > Magnoliopsida > Malvales > Malvaceae > Corchorus > Corchorus capsularis. The sequence goes on along the minus strand of AWWV01009576.1, from coordinate 91,972 downwards.
ATTGAACAAGGAATGTTGCGATGCATTTCTGTCAATTTTTATTCCAATAATTACTTAACAGTTCTTATACTCTTAACAATCTTGGCTTCTAAAAAAAAAAACTCGAAGCAAAGAGGGAGACTCAAAAGGGAGAAGAGAGCGTGTGTAAAGGAAGAGAAAGTTATGTTAGAAACCTAATTTAATCTTTGACCGTTAGATTAAATAGATCCAAGGGTCCAAAACGAGTGTAAAACTCTTGTTTTACACCTGATGTAAGTGGATCCCTCCTCATATATACACACACACTGGTATATATATTGTTATATGTCATCAAATTTGAGAAAAGTTATGCAATTTATATGAGACGGTGTATATGTCTAACTATTAAAAAATATAGGTAAAAACTTATGAGTGCATGCATGGCAACTTATTAATCAATTAGTTAAATACATTTTGAGAAAGTTCTATATTTAATTACTGATACGTACTAAATATATTCCGATTTCGCATAATTATATAGTAAACAAAAAATATGTAAATGGCTCCATGGTACATTTGCAGTGCTCTATCATCTTAATTTGTAGGATATTGTGACGTTAATTTCATTGTAGAAAATCAATTTCTCGCATGATTCGTATCCAAACGTAAGGTTAACACCAATGGTCGTCTTGAGATTTGTGTTGGACGAGATGTTTAACTTTGGTATTGAGGCTGATTCTACCTGTACAAATTTGAGTATAGGGTGAGTGCTAAGTGACCTCTCTGCGATAATTGTCGGATATATGCAAATTAACAAGAAACCTGTTACTAGCCAGCATTCTCTCTGTCACATACAACAAAGCTCACAGCTTAAATTTCTGCAACGCAGATGAAAGCTGCATGCTACTTTGTGATGCAGCTCTGCTGCTTTGTGATGAAGCCCCTTCAGTCTTCTCTGGATCTTTATGCTTGATAATTTCTTTTACAAAGATCTCACGATAGATTGGAGGGTTTTCTTCAGATAGCAATTCCTTAATTGGTCCGTAAAGTCTAGAGCTATTTTCTGGATGACGATGACTTCTAAATATGCATGCTACAGAAACTCTTGGTCCCTCAATGTTAGCAACAACCCTATAGTAAGCGCTTATAAATTTGTCATTGGAGATTAGCTGAAAAAAGAAAAGAGAAAATGTTTAGACACTTTGTTTTTAGTTATCAGGATTAAATATATATTTGCCAGCCTTAGGAAATAGAACATTGTTTTTAGTAATTAGGAAATAGAACATTTTTTCGTTCTTCTCCTCTTTGTTCTCCCCAAAGTATCAGGATGTTTATCAGGCCAAATTAAAATTTAAATCAAACAAATTTTAACAAAAAAAAAAAGAGCGAAATTGTTATTTGGAGGAAGAAAACCAGAATTTCAAGAAAATAAAACACAAATGACAAAACATACGAAAAACAAATATGGAGAATGATTAAATGAGAATATAAAGAATATCGGCATACTTCCACTTGACAAGATTGGGGTGACGGTGGCGCGTGTAAGGCCATAGCTCACAATCTCACTGAACGCACGTCGCACGACATGAGAAAAGGGCGGCAAAGCATATCTACATTTTTCTTGGTCATTTAAATAGGAAGGATAAAATTGTCATTACAACTTCCTTTTTAATAATTTTCAATTGATTCATATCCTTTCTAATAATTAACATTTGTTTTGGTAGCAAATTCAATTTTTTTTCAATACATTGCCCTTTTTTAAAATTTTACCAAAAAATTATGTTTGGCCAACAAAATTGATATACGTGTTTTCACTTCAATTTAAGTTATTCAAAGTTGGAACAGAAGTGTTAGTATATTATAATTTTGGCTAATTTCCTGCGTAAGCCTTAATTTTTCTCTTAAATAACTTCATTAAATTCCAACCAATATGATCAAGTCGTTGATATCTTGAAATTAAATATGGAAAAAAAAGTATTTTCACACTAATTTAATATAGTAAGACAAATGCATCACATCAACTAACTCATATGCTTTTATCACATCAATATATATATAGACAGAGAGAATCAATGTCTTATAAATACGTATAGTAGTGAATGGAATATATTGCATGAAAAATATCCTAATTAAATTAATTAGTCATTATTTTGGATTACTTTTATGAAACCTACGTATGTGATTCTTAAGTCTTAACCTTTGATAACAGCCAACACATGCACGGAGTTTAATTTCTACAAATTAATTCTAATATATATATTCTTCTTAGAATATTCGAAATTAAACAAAATGCATGAAAAGCACACAACATATAAGAAAATCTCGAATTCTTCAGCCGCTAAATATAGCAGTACAAAGTGGAACTTGTCCATGGAATTTTTTGATTTTGTCTTCTCGCTAATTGCTTTTTTGTTGGTTGCAAATTGATGGTTTTTTTTTTCATGGTGACTGATAATTTAAGAATTGTGTATAGTTTTGAATTGATTTCCCAATTACGGATTGGCGTGAAAAATGGTCCTAAATTGTTTTGTATATATGGGCCTCGACAAAAGTAATAGCTGTCATTAATTGAACACACAATGACAATATATTATGTGGATTACTAAATACTGTCCACTTTTATTAGTCACCGTCCTACTTTGGACTATTTTATCCTTTGCTTTATTTTCCTTCAAATTTCAAACTTTTCAATTCTCTCAATCTTTAAACTTTCAACCTTCAAACTTTCAAACTCATGACTACTGTTGCTTAATTAATTATGTGATGAGTACATGAAAATAAAAATTCGAAAAACGGATTAGTTACAAGAAAAATTAAAGGACAAAAAGGAAGGGAAAAAACGAAAATGGGATGAAAAAAGGCTGAGTCGCGCAAGGGTCGCGACCCGCGCCATGACCAGGTCGCAATCCGCACGCGACCCGGCCTTTTTTAGCCAATTTTCGGGGGTTTTTTTTTCTAAAATAAACATACTTTCAATCCGAAAAAACCGTCACTCCATGAGTTTTGATGTTGTTTTACTTGAATGATTGAGTTTTGAAAGTTTGAAGGTTGAGAGAATTTGAGAGAATTGAAATGTTTGAGGTTTGAAGGAAAATGAAACAAAGGGTAAATATGTCTTTTGGAGGCGATAACTAGTAAAATGGGGTGGTATTTAGTAATACCCATTATTATAGTAGAATAGTATAATTACGGATTTGGATTATCTAATAGACTTTCCCTTCAAACTCTATAAATGGAAACTTTTATACACTGTTAATGTATATTTTTTGGACTCCACAAGTGGGTTTAAAGGTTGATAAGTACCCAATTTCAGAATTAATTAGATTTTTAATATTTCAATCTAGTCCCTAAAGTAACACATGTCACCCTTTTAGACTCACATGTGCAATCTACTAAACTCTACTAACGGTGTATTAAATAATTTTCCATATAATTATATACAATCATGAGTAATAACAAAAATGCAGTCACACAATTTTTTTTTTCGGTGGCTATATAATTAGTTGGTGGGAAACAATTAATAATGAGTATTTCCGTTGCAAAAAATATTTCGTTGGTATTTTTTTTGGGTGAAAACAAGAAAGATAAAGATTAGACTAGATTAAATCCTCGAGGAAAAGCCACTCCTCGACCATCCACTTGAATCGCCTCCAACACTTGCTGGGGAGGAACTCGAAAGACTTCATAATCCGCATCCATTTTACAACCCATCTTTGATAGCTTGTCCGCACAAAAGTTGCCCTCTCGAAGAGTGTGCTGACACTTACATTGCCATTCCCAACTAAGCATTTCTCTGATATCCATTAGGAGAGCACCCATAGGATGATACTTGGTATCATTTGAATTGAGTAGATCAAGAATTACCTTAGCATCAACTTCACAAATAATGGACCGATAACCTTCTTGCCAGGCTAAAATTAGACCAAGGCGCAAAGCATGCAGCTCCACCGCAACATTAGAACATACCCCTAAATGAGCTGCAAAACCAACAAGCCACTCACCCGCAGAATTTCGGATTATTCCACCAGCACCAGCAATCCTAGGATTTCTTCGTGCAACCCCATCCGTATTCAATTTCACTGACTCTGACATCGGAGGCTGCCATGCTATACAAGCAGTATTTTCTGCTCCGCCCAAGGGTTTCGAGGACACCGCATGAATTTCTTTTACAGTAGCTACAATGTTGGCAATCAAGGCTTCCAAAGTAACATCTTCATCCGGCTGAAATAGAATTCTGCACCGTCGAGTCCATATTCGCCAAAGAGTAGTAGCGAATAAAATTACCTGAGACAAATAATTGCATTTTAAATCCAGCCCATATTTAAGCCAATCCAATAAAGCCATCTGAAAGAAATATGTTTGACATGAAGAAGGCATAATACGTTCCCAAACTTGTCTAGCCAGCCTACAATCTCTTAATACATGTAAAGTATCCTCATCCCCGTCATCACATAGAGCACAAGTAGCAGACCCCGAGAGACCCCAAGCTCGCCGCAAAGCATTGGTCACTAAACGTCCACGCCAAACCAACCATAAAAAGTATATCCAACGCATTGGAATAGGCAATTTCCATATCCTTTCATAGCCACAAGAGGATGTAAGCTCAAATTTCTCTTTTAGAATATCTAAATATGCAGAGCGAGTAGTAAAAATACCATTCGAAGTACCACCCCACACATAAGAATCATCCATGTTCACCATTTTGGGCAAGGGATAGCCTAATATCTGTACCGCAAGCTCATAGGGTAATTGAGCAAAAAGCAGTTCTGCATTCCAGGAGCCATTAACCATGATATAATTACTCACCAATAAATTAAAATAAACAAAATTTGGCAACACCTCGATAGTATCCACAATGGGATTATCAAGCCACCGATCAGTCCAGAAACGAATGGATTCACCACTTCCCACACGTTTTTTCAAGCCTTGTGAAAGTTCAACCAAAGCACCAGCAACACCTTTCCACGTAGAAGACCAAGTGACTTTCTTAGTACCAACTCCTTTAATAAACTCAAAAATATCTCCATGAATGCGGTATTTAGCTTTGAAGCACTTCACCCACAGCTTGTTAGGCTGGGTAATGAATCTCCATGCTGTTTTTTGGAGAAGGACACGATTGTGATACTCCATCTTTCGTAGCCCAAGTCCCCCATACATCTTCGGTTTACATACTTCATCCCATTGCACAAGATGTAAAGCTCTCTTACTTTCGGTTCCACCCCAAAGAAATCGACGATTCAACATATCAATACTATTACGACAACTAGCTGGTAACTTAGATGTCAGCATCGTATAAGTCGGTATAGAAGAAGTAACCGAACTTACTAATGTTGCACGACCCGCCAAATTAAGTACTTTGGGCTTCCACCCACTTAGTCGAGTACTGACTTTATCAACTAGCTCATGGTACAAAGCCCCTCCAACCCTCCCATGTACTAACGGCACCCCCAATTACTTACCAAGATCATTCGTGGTACTAATACCCAAAGTGCTGCTTACTACCCGTGTATTACCACGGGAAGCCTTAGGTGACACAAACATACAAGATTTCTCTAAACTGACTTTAGTCCCGGAGGCAGTACAGAATTTATCTAACACAGCCTTGACAATTTGTGCTTGTTCTCAGTAGAACGACCAAAAAGAAGTATATCATCCGCAAAAAACAAGTGAGAAATAGAGGGACCTCCTTCCCCAAAGTAATCGGCTTCCATTCACCGGATGAAACAGCCTGCAATATCAGATGACCAAGTCTTTCCATGCACAGCACAAACCAATACGGAGACATGGGATCACCTTGTCCAAGGCCTCTGCTCGGAAAAAAATAATCAGTTCGCTCCCCATTCCATAAGACTGACATAGATGAACTCTCAACACAAAACATAATAAGAGAAACCCAATTATCCGGAAACCCAAAAGCTACAAGAGTATCTCTGAGAAAAATCCCACCTTACTCGATCATAAGCCTTCTCCAAATCAATCTTAATAGCCATCAATCCCGACTTACTTTTTGATCTTTTAATAGTATGAATCATCTCTTGGGCAATAAAAATATTATCAGCTGCCTGACGACCCGGGATGAAGCTAGCTTGGAGGGGACCAACTAATTTATCCAACAAAGGTCGTAGGCGATTAACTAAAACCTTAGTAATCAGCTTATAAGCCACCGTACACAAGCTAATAGGGCGGAACTGGGATACGAAGTCAGGATGTGGTACTTTCGGAATAAGCACAAGAAGAGTACGGTTAAGATCTAGATGGAAGGAACCAGAAGAAAAAGCCTCACTTACAGTCTTACACAAAGAAGGGCCGAAAGACTCCCAATATTTCTGATAAACACCAGCTTGAAACCCATCAACTCCGGGTGCTTTCCATGGTTTCATTTGAAATAGTACTCTTTTAATTTCATCACAATGAACTTCAGATTGCAGGGTCGCTTTCTCATTATAAGAGAGTACAGGTTGTGGCAAAGAATCAAGATGAGTGGCACCTTCATCAACTACAAACAAATTGCGAAAAAAATTAATCACCATTGATTGTAAATCAGCTGGATCAAAAACCCATTCGCCAGTCTCAACATCTTTAAGCATTAAAATTTTGTTTCTCCGTCTTCTAGTGATAATAGAAAGATGGAAAAATCTTGTATTTCGATCCCCATGTTGGATCCATTGTACACGTGACTTTTGAGCCCAAAAAACTTCTTCCTGTTCAAGGATAATATCATACTGCCTTATAAGATCTTCCTCTAATAACTCAAGCTGGTGAGACTTATGAACTGCTAAAGCACGTTGAATGCCACCAATCCGAGCTCTCAATTCCTTTTTCTTTTCAAAGATGTTTCCAAAATATGTTTGATTCCATTCCACCAAAGCCAATGCTAGTTATTCCTCCCTAGCCATATAATCCCCATCTGTACTTCTCCATAATTTATCCAACATCTCCCCAAAACCAGCTTCCGAAAGCCACATTGCATGAAAACGAAAAGGGTGTTTACTTTTATCCATACTTAACTGAGGCTCCCCTTTCAACAAAATTGGGCAATGATCAGAATGAAGGCGAGGTAAGTGTACAACAGCAGCTTTAGGATAGAGGAGTCTCCATTCAGAATCAACCAAAGCACGATCTAAGCGTTCTTGCACTTTCCTCCCACCCTTTCTTTTATTACACCATGTGAAATTCGGACCTGAAAAATCCAAATCCATTATTCCACAATTGGCCATCATACTGGTAAACAAATTACATCTTGTAAGTGATGGAGCCGCTCCTCCCATTTTCTCCAAAGCCCCCGTAACATCATTAAAGTCTCCAAGTACTACCCATGGGAGGTTAACAGTTTGTGCAAGAGACTCCATATGCGCCCATAAAATTCTACGAATTTCTAACTTCGGACTTGCATAGACTACAGATAATAAAAACTTCGAAGAATCTTTTGGCTGAACTGAGACATGAACTAACTGTGAAGAAGAAATAATAATTTGAACATCAACTATACCATCATCCCAAGTTAACCAAATACCACCGGCAAAACCAACAGGATCCGCAGCATGCCATTTTGGATACATCAATTTCCGTAAAACTTTGTTCGCCCTCGTACCAGAGATCCGAGGCTCAACCACAACAAAAATACTCGGTCTATGTGTCTTAATCAAATCATGAGCATTCCTCAAAAACTTCTTGTTACCTGCACCCCTACTGTTCCATAGCAGAATATCCATTAAAAGAGGAGGAATTCCCTGAGTTGGTACACTCCCCAGGTTGAGTTTGATCAAGAGCAACAACGGCCTTTCCATGAACCCCTAACACAGGTTGATTCGACATTGTATGTTGTAATTGTGTTTCAAGAACAACAGTTCCCCCGTCATCGTCATCCGGAAGGTTCCTTGCTCTCACATCCTGGTGAAGCTTTTCATCATCCAAATTCTCTACAATCTCATCAACTATCCCCATTTCAACCTCCATATTGGGCGTATCCCTTCCTGTTGTAATAACCATATCACCAGTAGCAGTATTATTTCTTGGAATATAATTCTGAGGTTTTCTACCTGAAGCTTGATCATTCGGCAACTTTGTTTTATCACTTGAGCCCAAAGCCCCTTGCCCATTTGGAATTCTTTCCCTTCCAAGTCCACTAATTTCGTTGGTATTTCCGTCACTAGTATATGTGGTTATACTGATTTTTTTAGTAATAATATGATAATTATTAGATATATATACTATACTAGTACTAGTATAATACGTACGTGAAAACTTACGAGTGTCAACTTATACTATTTTTTTTAGATAAAACTTATACTAATTATTGAATACATTTAATTTTAGAAGTTTTATATTTAATTAATTATTTTTTCCACTTCCAATTTTGCATTATATCCAAAAAAATATTTTATACATTATGTTAGTATATACATTTTTAAAAATACAACAAGAGGAACCAAACTTGCGTGGGTGAAAAGTGAAAATGAAGCGAGATGAATTAATAACATACATGATCAGCTTCTAAGACTAAAACAACTAACATTAACCCATCTGCTCTTAACACCAGATTAAGTAAGGTATGAGTGATGAAATCAGATCAGTTTGAATCATTAGTGTTCAAGTTGGGCGTTGCGAGTCTTCACACGATTATACATTGACAAGGACAATTAACTCTATTAGACATTGATTCTCTCTATCTTTTATTTTAATAATACTAAAATTTTTTATAATAAGTTTTTTTTTTTGGAAAGCAAGGATTTATTAATCAAATAGTCCTCTGTAGAAAGAGTACAGAACAAGAGTAGTAACAAGAAGTCCAAACTGCCAAAACACAAAACCTCAAACGATTACAAAAAAATGAAAACAAACACAAAAAGAAAAAGCCACCAACAAATGAAGACACTAATCCAATTCGCAATGCGGCTACCTTCAGTTTGCCAGCCAGTCATGCACTAATCCAGCCAAAACCTTCAACACCTAAGACTTAAAACCAACAAATCAAATCCCAATCAAACCAAGCAGCAACAACATAAATCCAATCAAAACCTTCAATACCTAAGACTTAAAACCAACAGAACAAATCCTAATCAAACTAAGCAGCACCACCAACATAAATCCAGCAGGCTAGAAACACATATAAAAATGAAAATGCCAACTACATGAACTCCTTCGCTAAAAACTCATCAAAGAAAATGAATCAGAGACACTAACTCTCTTCCTCCATAGCCTTAAATTTTTCTAAGATCACACTATCATCACAATCAAAAGAGATACCCAGCATTTTCTCAACATCCAAAGTTGCTTGAGCTTCCTGCATCAAGATACGATTCCTATTTCGTAAATCACCATCTGAAAGAGAATCCTTGACAACTTCTCCTATTTGCTGCTTTGATTTCTGTGACTTTGCTCTTTGTAACTTCAGCTTCTTACTCACCTTCTTACTACGTTTCTTATTTTTCTCCAGCAGTTTACTAAACCAATCATCCTCAATATCCTCTTTAATATCCTCCAAAACTCTAATCTTCATCTCTCTAACCTTCATACATTGACTATAAACCTGGCTAGAACCAATTGGACTCGCATGAAAGTCCTGATCTAAGCCCTGAATATCATCATTAGATTCTGCACCACAAACATCTTTACTAGAGTCAATGGTATAGTAATTAACCAAATCAACATTTGCAACATCACTCCCAATTGAATTCAAATTATTTACCACCAAATCAGCATATAAACAAGTTTCAGGAACAATTTCTTCCTCGTCGTTAAAGTTTGAAGTTGCCAGTTGTTCCTCCATAATAGCCTTATTTTGAACACCACCTGCATGCCCTTGTTCATAACTCTCTCATTCTTCTTCCATGTCAAGACCATTTTTCTCATCTTTTCCATCAAATTGTGCCTCTAAAGCAAGATGGTCATTAAAAGTGTCCCCTGTACCTGTCTGACTACCCACCTCAACTACATCATTGACTTTCTCCATAACAAAGACCGGTGACTCTAAAGCTTCCTCCATCGTGATAGAGTGATCTGATGAGAATTCCGGCAATGATATTGGCACACAATCTTCATTAACAATGGACAAGGAAATCCTAAAACTCACACCATTTGCATTACCTTCAAACAACTTAGGAATACAATTTTTGTTGCCAACTTCAAGCTTTAGCGACGTAGCTTCAAAATTCATTTTACGTTTCGTAACCTCCGAAATAGAGATCAATCTTCCCCACAAATCATTGATTTCTGCAAAAAAATTATCATGCCATAAAATCAGAGGAACATTTTCCAACTTTAACCACATATGCGAGACCCTCTCAGCTTTAGCAAAAGATCAAGGCGTAACTTCCTCGAACCAAGTCGAGAACATGTTTGAGTACTCTTCCAACAAAGTATTCATCTCCTCCAAAGACCCAAAAGTCAAAAGAACACTAATATTACTCAAAGGAGAAACATTAACACAAATCCCCTGATGTGCAAGTCTGTCTTGGATCACTCTATAAAAAACTATATTTTTTAGTTTACCTACAGCACTCCGATCCAGCCACTCCATTTCCTTTTGCAGAATCTGAACACTGAGGTGAACATCTTCATCCACGTCCTTAACCTTATTAGAAGAAGAATCAACTACCTGCTCTGTCGTAGAACCATATCTTTTCTCCGGAACCAGTGTTGTTACAACCTCCCTGTATTGCCTACCATCAATATTTGCAGAGATAGAACGAATCCTATCGTCCCTCGAGCCATCATTTTTGAAAGCATGGTTCTCTTCACTTTTCTTGTGTGCAAAAGCTTTTTTGACAGTGATACTAAACCCATCGGTATAAGATCCATACCCCTCCGAAATCGATTGTCCGCTTCTTCGATCTTCTTATATCTAACAAAGGCAAATTTTGAACTCAGTATCCTTCTTCCTCGCCTTGTTGGTATGAAGGCATCGACGACCACCCCGCACTCAGAAAAATTCTTCCATAGCATTCCCAAGGAAGTCTTCCAATTCAGATTACCAACATAATTAGAACAGAGACGTGATCTCCAATCAAAACTGATCTCTTTCATGCTACCCTTATCCTATCTCTTGAATCAAGTGGTATTCTTGGATAACAATCATGAGGGTTGGGAGAAAAGAACCTAACCGGCAAAGAAAGGCACAACAAAAATGGGTTAAAGGATTAGGATTTTATATATCAAAGACTTTGATAAAACAAGGTGAATGAGGGTTTATGAATAGAAGAGGGAAAGAGAAAAACGAGACTGAAATTGAGAATAGAAGGTAGATCCGACGACTAGATCACCGGAAACGGTGAATGGAAAGACACACTCATGGCTGCAGCGCTAGGGATTTTGATCTTTGTGGGTTGTGTTTTTCGGCGCTAGGCTTAATTTTTTGGAGAGAGCGACACCATTGATTGATAATAAGTTTTGTGTTTTTTATTTGGTATAACATTGTAATTCTACTATTTAGAGTTACATATCCTTATCTATTATAGTTTATTGTCGAGTTAGAAAGCATGCTTTTTCCTCCAATACTTTTGAAATGAGAAATGAGCACATGATTCTTACACTCAAATCCTTCTGGATAAGCATGTACACGTTATATATTCCAATTGTTGGTTTTTTAGATCATATATATACACTATACGAGTTATAATCTAAACCCTAACCCTATATAACCCTAAAGACTCCTATTAGACTTAGGATATAACTCTAGGACGGTTTTGGGGCTGACTTGGTCTCCAAGTTGGCTTATAAGTATATATATAAATCTAAAAAACCAACAATTAGAATCAGAGTCCTCTTTGATTTTTCAGGGGTTAGTAACATATATATATATAAAGATATATATATTTACAAGCTCGTGAAAATACATAAATATTGTACTACTCGGTTGCCCACGTTATCACTTACAGTTGAGGTGATGTAGACCAATATAAAATCTCACACGAAATGGAGTACTTTCTTCACTATTACTTGTCGTTCCTCGACAATTTGAGCATAAACGGACATTATGGGAACCTTTTTATTCCATAATTAGAAATATTATGGCCGTTGATCGGTCGTCAACAATCATAAAAATAATCCCAACAATTACTAACTAAAAATTGCTAGGGCAAGTAGGGGTCGATCCCACAGAGAAGATAGGTTATTATTCTTTTTCCAATTAATCAACTAAAATAATTAAACAAAGAAAGAGAATTTTGAAAGTAAATTTAAATCACTAAAATTAAGTCTAAACAACTAACTCAGAAAGCAATTGAGAGATTTAAAGAAAACAATTAATTAAGAAAGCAGTAAATAAATTGAGAAAACAATTAAGAAAAACCTCCGACGTAGAATTAATATCCCTCTTGACAAAGATAACATGGATCATTGATATCTAATAATTATGAAAACCTTGAATAGCTTGTTGGATTTTAAATCCTAAATTACCTTAATTAGATAAGATTACCGGTCAAAGTTCATCTATCTCTTTTATTGTTTCAGCAATCAATTACTTTTTCAGGGCTTAAAGATTATCTAAGAACAAAGCATTAAGAACAAGTAATTTATAAACAAGCACAATAAGCAATTTCTCACACATTGATTCTTATTTCTCTTGGAAGGAAGGTCAGTTCTCAACCAATTGCTACATATAATTAAGCCTGAAGGTCAGTTCTCGACTTAATCTAGCTAATGTTAACTTAATTTATCAAGATAGTGACAACTCCAATCCATCAAAACAAGCAACATAGAATTAAAACAGAGATTTAAGAAATACCCAAATAATTCTCATATATAAGCACAAAATCTCACCATGATAAACGTCAAGAGATCAATTAAATTCTACATTGGAGAAAAGAAAAGGATTACTCACTCATGAATTGAGTGAGCATCCACAAATAAGAAAAAGAAAACTTATCTATGGATTAAGAAGAAGAGGGGGCGGCGGCTCCTAGGGCAATCTCCTCCAAATCTTCAAGCAATTCTACAATATTTTCTTATGGGAATAGAATACACTAAAAACCTAGACCTAAAGTGGCTATTTATAGTGGAAAATAACCCTAAAGACTCCTATTAGACTTAGGATATAACTCTAGGACGGTTTTGGGGTTGATTTGGTCTCCAAGTTAGCTTAAAAGTCTTCCTAGAACCAAAATCCTTGTGAAAATAGGATCCTGAAATTTCCTGGAATCGCACAGAAACTTTGATAGACAATTTTTGGCTTGAAAACGGCAGAACTAGGCTTTGAGATTCAAAGGAAAGTTGTATATCTCGGAATTAGCTTTCCAACGGCTACTCACGGGCCTAAAACGGACATCTGAGCAGAAAGTTATGGCCATTTTATCGAGATTGCGTTGAATCCTAATCCAACTAGGACTAGTATCGGGATTATTGCGGAAATTGGATATTTTGGAGGTTCATGCCGCACAAATTAAGATTTTAACTCTAATTGTGGGCTTATATGAGCTGAGTATTATCCCATATAAAATATCCAAAAATCCAAAACTTCCGGGCTTCTTCAGGGCTTGTCTTCAATCCTCTGCAATTAAAGTTCCAGTCTTCAATTCTTGCTCCTTGAAATAATTCTTCAATAATCTTCAAATTATCTTCAAATAAGTCTTCAAACACGAACTTCAAATCTCCAAATCTCCAAATATATACTACAAATTACTTTGCTCCTATCTGTGTAAAAAGTCATCAAAATAGCTCCAAAAGTAGTGAAAATTAACAAATTCTCAATTTCACATCTCATAAAGACTAAAAACACAAATATTATCAAAATAAGGTATATTAGAGAGCATAAATGAACCCCAAAACATAGTAAAATAGCCATAAAAATAGAGTCATTTTTTGCTCGATCAGCCGTCGGCAATGTCATAAAAACAACAATATCCAGTGCTTGCATGAGATTCCCCCAGAAGCCGTGATCGGAGTGCTCGATCACCTCGCACAACCAGCTCATAACGAATGCTTTGTTTTTTATCACTTCAGACACCAAGGATTTCAAGGTTTCTTATACACACACACACACACACACACACACACACACACACACACACACACACACACACACACACACACACACACACATATATATATATATATATATATATATATATCGTGAAAATACCTAAATATTGTACTACTCGACTGCCCATGTTATCACTTGTAGTGGAGGTGATGTAGATCGTAGAAAATCTCACTGGGAATGGAGTACTTTCTTCACTATTACATGTAGCTCCTCGACAGCTTGCCATAAACGGACACTATGGATCCTTTTTATTCCATAATTTGAACTCTTTCTTCTCTCTCTTTCCCTACCTATTTGTTCTCCCTCAAAATTTGGTTGGTTTCTCCTCCTTTCTTTATGTGAATAAGGTTCAGCCACAAATACGGGCAGAAGGAAAGATATAAAAGTTCTAATCCGTGCTAAAGAAGTCTCATGGAAATTATAAGAACATCTTAAAGAAAAAGAAAAAAAAGAACCCCCCTCCCCAAGTCCAAGCCTTACCTAACTCTTACAAACCGATAATGGCCAACATATTGCCATTATACCGGTGTTCCAAGAGGAATAAGAAGGTCGATTTCTCCCCGCAAGCCCAGGCCTCACCCAACTCTTACAAACCGATAATGGCCAAAATATTGTCATTATATCGGTCTTCCAACAGGAATAAGAAGGCCGATTTTGTCAAGGTCAGACGCATGGTGGCCGACTGTTGGTGGGAGATTTGGCAAACTCACTATTTCAACAGCATACTCGGCATCATCATCAGCGGGTTCTAAATTTGGGGTCTCTAGCTATTGCAGACCTTCAACGGCTAGATTTTTCGGTTAATTACGAACGTAATTCTCATTTCTTTCATAGCCAGTTGTTTATTCCTGTTTAAGGAATATAAAAAACCTAAACGTGCATCAATTGTTATAACATTAAGTACATATCATGTTATAATACAAATATTATTTTATAATCATATTACAACTACATGAGTATTGTTTTATTCTTTTATTTTAAAACACTAAAATTTTTTATAATAAGTTTTGTATTTTTTATTTAGTATAACATTGTAATTCTACTATTTAGAGTTACATATCCTTATTTGTTATATTTTATTGTCGAGTTAGAAAGCATGCCTTTTCCTCCAATACTTTTGAATTGAGAAATGAGCACATGATTCTTACACTCAAATCCTTCTGGATAAGCATGTAAACGTTATATATTCCAATTGCTGGTTTTTTAGATTATATATATACACTATACGAGTTATAACCTAAACCCTAACCCTATATATATAACTCATATAGAGATAAGTATATATATAAATCTAAAAAATCAGCAATTGGAATCAGAGTCCTCTTTGATTTTTCAGTGGTTTGTAACATATATATATATATATATGTATATAAAGATTAAAATAAATACATATATATTTACTAGCTCGTGAAAATACATAAATATTGTACTACTTGGTTGCCCACGTTATCACTTACAGTGGAGGTGATGTAGATCGATAGAAAATCTCACACGAAATGGAGTACTTTCTTCACTATCACTTGTCGTTCCTCGACGACTTGACCATAAACGGACATTATGAGAACCTCTTTAATACATAATTAGAAATATTATGGCCGTCGAAAATGTCATAGAAACAACAATATCTAGTGCTTGCATGAGATTTCCCAAAAGCGCTGATCGGAGTGCTCGATCACCTCGCACAACCAGCTCATAACAAATGCTTTGTTTTTTATTACTTCAGACACCAAGGATTTCAAGGTTTCTATTATATATATATATATATATCTAAAAAACGAGCAATTGGAATCAGAGTCCTCTTTGACTTTTAAAGGGTTAGTAAGATGTATATATATAAAGATATATTATCCTTATATATATCAGATCGTGAAAATACCTAAATATTGTACTACTCGACCGCCCATGTTATCACTTACAGTGGAGGCGATGTATACCGATAGAAAATCTCACTGGAAATGGAGTACTTTCTTCACTATTACTTGTAGCTCCTCGACAGCTTGCCATAAACGGACATTATGCATCCTTTTTATTCCATAATTTGAACTCTTTCGTCTCTCTCTTTCCCTACCTATTTGTTCTCCCTCAAAATTTGGTCTGTTTATCCTTTCTTCTTTTGTTGTCGAAATATCAATTTGTCAAAATTTGGTTGGTTTCTCCACCTTTCTTTCTGTGAAAAAAAATCAGCCACAAATACGGGCGAAATGAAATATATAAAAGTTCTAATCCGTGCTAAAGAAGTCTCGTGAAAATTATAAGAATATCTTAAAGAAAAAGAAAAAAAGACTACCTATCATTTTTTTTAAAAAAAAAACTACCTAAAACTACGATCTTTTTCAAAAAATGACAATCGCAAACTATATCACTATATATCCAAATTATGTACTTAATGTTACAAACCCCTTCAATATGAGAGTGACTCTGATTCGGCTCTCTTAAAATTGCTGATTTTTTATACTATATGTATGTGTGTATGTGTGTATATATATATATATTGTATCTATATGAGTTTTATTTTTGTTTTTATACAACTCCAATTTGAAACGAAAGCATGCATAACTTCTTCCTTTTTACATCTACAATTTTTTCAGGTGGAATTATTGAAAGAAAGAAGCTCCAACTTGTTGACATGTTCCAGCTCAAAATCAATAATTAAAAAACTTAATCAGCTTTTGATATTATTCTATCTCCTCGTTACCATGGTTACTTTGTTGATATAGGAGTAATTTTATGGGCTATATATGACATTTTCAAACAAATTTTATTTTATATAAAAGAAAACTACTCATTTATTTAAAGCAGACTAAAATTATATAAATAAAATTTATTTAGAAATAAAAATTTATCATATATTTATTTAAAAACAGAGAAATTAATCGCAAAATGTTCACAAAACATTGAAAGCACTCGATTTATGGCAAGGTAAGGTAATAGGCCAATCACATCAAATCTGATTACTTCAAAGCCACTAAATCACATCCATGTCATTAATTGCATTTTGAGCAACTTGCTTATTTCTAAACGGAAATATAACCAAAACTCTTTGAACCCCTAGGTTTTTTTTTGGTCTCGTATAACCCTTGCATTCAAACACGAGTACTTTACAAACAATAAAATAGGGCAGCATTTAAAATTTTAGGTCAGAGATAGCATCTAAAAGTTTGGAATCCTTCTTGGAGTTGGGTACTAAGCCTATTGAAAGCATTCTTCAGACTCGGAGATGAAAAGAAAGGGATAGCAAATCGACAATTGAATAACAGTGTCAATACCGTTGGACAAGTGATCACACTAGTCATTATTGATTTGAAGAACCAATGCTTTTCAAGATATATTTTGAGCATAATAATGGTTGTATTCTTGCTTTGTTGCCTTTGTATGCTTGGCAAACTGCGTGATCGTTTCAACAACCTCGTTTTCATTTGGAAAAGGGATAGATATGACATAGGTGATGAAGTCACTATCAATGGTGTCTCTCGGAAAGTCATTGACATCCGAACCAAAATAACAATGTTTGAAGGCAGTGTCGAGATTCCGAAAACTGCTACTTTGAGGAATGTTACAAGGGCGAATAATGTTGTATAAATGGAAATGTGATTAGTGCTACAAGAAATATGATGTTCAGTCTGATTGGAAAGCTCATCCAAAGACATGCAGCACAAAGGAATATCTATATATTGGCTTGAAGAGGGGTGATAACTTTTCATATATTGGCTTTTAGTGCATCCCTTCCATATTGGTGATCGATGCAAGATAGAACAGAATTGAGGTAATATGTATTATATATACATATATATATATATAGGATTTTCGCAAAGAGAATTTGATCCATTATTATTGTTAGAGTAATTGACAAGTTTTATGTTCAATTGCAAATGGTGGTGAAAATGATAAATATCTTAAGTACGATCTTCTCAAAAAAATGACAACCAAACAACTATATATCTAAATTCTGTACTTAATGTTACAAAGCCCTTAAAGATCAAAGAGGCTTTGATTCGGCTCTGATTCCAATTGCTAGTTTTTTAGACTATATGAATATCGGCTCTGATTCGGCATTTAAAATTTTGGATTCTAACCGAGCGAACCGACCGCCACTATATTATTAGTTACATGAATAAAAGTTATTTTTCTTTGAAAACTAAATACTTCAAGAACTCAAAACAAAAGAGATTTAATCAATTGAAACTTATAAGGCACCATAGGTAAGAACATGTAAAAAGAAAGAAAGCCGATTGAAGAGAAAAATAAAAGGAAAAGAATCAAAACTTAAGCTCAAAAACCAATGAATCATACTTTTGGATCAATTCGATTTATTGTATAAATGTATAAGGAAGATAGATATGATACACTCACATTCAAGAGACTAAATTGCAACGAGTTATCGATGCAAGATAGATAGAATTAAAGTAATACGCATTATTTATATAGGATTTTCATATAAGGAATTTGATTTATTCTTGTTGTTAGAGATATTGAAAAGTTTTATGTTCAATTGCAGATGCTGGTGAAAATGATAAATATTTTAAGCACGATCTTCTTAAAAATGATTCTGATTTAATAAATTCTGCTCAGTTTGAATACCAAAACCTTCTCTTCTCCATCAGTGACTCTTTCCTTTCCAAGTCTAAAATTCCCGCAATATTATGTCTCCAACTAATTCCGCTGATATGATATTTCTGTCTAATTTGATTCTGAAATTTCAGCGCCCCGTTTGACCACGCCTCTCTCCACCACCTCTTTGTTTTGAGGCACAAACTCAAACTCACTCATTTGTTTTTGGTGAAACAAACTCATTTGTTGATTTTCTTTTTGCTATATATTACTCATTGTATCATATAAAACTATACAGACTCAAGAGTTTTGTTTCTCTGCTTTTCTTTTCCCCCTCTGCTTCTACAATTCTTTCTCTTCTTTCAAGCTTGTGAGTAGTGGTAAATGCGTTAATGAATTTTTTTTGTATTGTGGCGACAATACTAAAAATCATTTACGCATTTGCCACTACTCACAAGTTTTAACGAAGAAAAAGAAATTAGGAAATGAAGCATGGAAATGAGGACGACAAATCTTGTTGGATTCAATAAGGTAGAAGAAAAGTCAGTTTCACATTTGATCTTCTTAAAAGAGAGTTTTCGAATTATACTTACCATGGTTACTTTGTTGATATAGGAGTAATTTTATAAGGGCTATATATGATATTTTCAAACAAATTGTATTTTATAAAAAAGAAAACTACTCATTTATTTAAAGTAGACTAAAATTATATAAATAAAATTTATTTAGAAATAAAAATTTATCATATATTTATTTAAAAACAGAGAAATTAATTGCAAAATGTTCATAAAACATTGAAGCACTCGATTTATGGCAAGGTAATAGGCCAATCACATCAAATCTGATTACTTCAAAGCCACTAAATCACATCCATCTCATTAATTGTATTTTGAGCATCTTGCTTATTTCTAAACGGAAATATAACCAAAACCCTTTGGACCCATAGTTTTTTTTTGGTCTCGTATAACCTTTGCATTCAAACACGAGTACTTTACAAACAATAAAATAAGGCAGCATTTAAAATTTTAGGGCAGAGATAGCATCTAAAAATTTGGAATCCTTCTTGGGGTTGGGTACTAAGCCTATTGAAAGCATTCTTCAGACCCGGAGATGAAAAGAAAGGGATAGCAAATCGAAAATTGAATAACAGTGTCAACACCGTTGGACAAGTGATCACACTAGTCATTATTGAATTGAAGAACCAATGCTTTCCAAGATATATTTTGAGCATAATAATGGTTGTATTCTTGTTTTGTTGCCTTTGTATGCTTGGCAAGCTACGTGATTGTTTCAACAACCTCGTTTTCATTTGGAAAAAGGGATACATATGACATAGGTGATGAAGTCACTATCAATGGTGTCTCTCGGAAAGTCATTGACATCCGAACCAAAACAACAATCTTTGAAGGAAGTGTTGAGATTCCGAAAACTGCTACTTTGAGGAATGTTACAAGGGCGAATAATGTTGTATAAATGGAAATGTGATTAGTGCTGCAAGAAATATGATGTTCAGTCTGATTGGAAAGCTCATCCAAAGACATGCAGCACAAAGGAATATCTATATATTGGCTTGAAGAGGGGTGATAACTTTTCATATATTGGCTTGTAGTGCATCCCAAAACTTGATTTTTCCTTCACAGTTTTCTTATAATTTACTTTAATTCTTATATAAATAGAGAATCCAATAGTTTATATATATCGGTACCGAATATAAAGTGATCCTAACTCATTTTTTTCTTCCGACCAAAAAACATTGACTATGATGGTTGTCATATACAGTATCTTAATAAAAAAAACATATACAAAATAATAAAAAGACATTATAAGCAGTGTCTTAATAAAAAGACATGTAATCCTTTTATTTTTTTCACCAAATCTTCAGATATCTTCTTGGGACTGCAAGAAGTGTCCCGCTCCCTTTACTTTTTCAAACTCCGTCTGTAGCAACTGCCGACCCCAATTTTGATTACTTCAGGTTGTCCAGTCCTCCTTAGAGTTTCCCTTTTTCCCTTCTTTCCTTTAATTTAAGTGCTCTCCTCTCCCTAAACATCTTATAAAATGCCCTGCATTTTTTAATGCCCTCAATACTCTGTTTCCTCAAATCTTCAATTGGATACGGGACAGAATCCATTGACAGAAGAGGAAGCTCCTCGAAATGAGGTCGAATCTGGAAATTTTGAGGCCAGAGCTCCGACATGCCAGACCTGTGGCATGTGAATAATCACTTTATTGGGCTATATTTGACATTTTCAAACAAATTACCCACCAGAAATTTTACAAAGAAAACTACCTAATGATCTAAGATTAAAACGTACCCATCATTTGTTTTTTAAAAAAGAAAAAGAAAAACTACCTAAAACAACTATTTAATTTAATAGTCATGTAGGGAGTGTGTGGGGTTCTTGTTTGAAATAGCAATGGGGAAAGATGCGATGTCCGTTTTATCTGCAATTATTTTAAGAGTACATTCATATTTGGAAATAAATGCAAGGTTGTCTTTGAATCCCTAATGTACTTGTTTATAGTGCATCTCTTCCATATCGGTGATCGATGCGAGATAGACAGAATTGAGGTAATACGCATTATTTATATAGGATTTTCATAAAGAGAATTTGACCCATTCTTGTTGTTAGAGTTAATGACAAGTTTTATGTTTAATTGCAAATGTTGGTGAAAATGATAAATATTTTATGCACAATCTTCTCAAAAAATGACAACCAAACAGCTACATATCTAAATTTTGTACTTAATGTTACAAAGCCCTTAAAGATAAAAAAAATTAAAAAAAAAAGGTTCTGATTCAGCTCTGATGCCAATTGCTGATTTTTTAGACTGTATGGATATCGGCTCTGATTCGACATTTAAAATCTTTGTTTGTGACCGACCGAAAAAATAACAACCAAACAACTATATATCCAAAATATGTACTTAATGTTACAAACCTCCCTCTTAAAGATCAAAGAAACCTTGAAATCCTTGGTGTCTGAAGTGACAAAAAAAAAATTCTTTCCAAGCGGTGCTTGGGCTTTCGTTATGAGCTAGTTGTGCGAGGTGATCGAGCACTTCGATCATGACTTCTGGGGTATCTCATGTAAGCACTGGTTGCATATCCTTATCTATTATATTTTATTGTCCAGTTAGAAAGCATGCCTTTTCCTCCAATACTTTTGAAATGAGAAATGAGCACATGATTCTTACACTCAAATCCTTCATGATAAGCATGTACACATTATATATTCTAATTGCTTGTTTTTTAGATTATATATATATATATATTTAATATACGAGTTATAACCTAAACCCTAACCCTATATATATAACTCATATAGAGATAAGTATATATATATATACCAGCTCGTGAAAACACATAAATATTGCGCTTGCATGAGATTCCCCAAGAAGCTCTGATCGGAGTGCTCGATCACCTCGCACAACCAGCTCATAATGAATGCACAAGCTTCGCTTGGAAATAATTTGTTTTTGATCACTTCAAACGCCAAGGGTTTGAAGGTTTCTACGCTCAAATGCTTCTTTCTCCTCGACCAGCAATCAATTGTTACTCTTCTTTTGAAACTGTCTGTTGGGATTTGTAAGAGAGAATATTGTTGTTCTTTTTGGTATTTTGTTTCTTTGTTCAGAAGAAGGTATTTGGATTTTTTCTTTTCTTTTCCATTTCAAATTTGAATATATTTACATATTAAATGGAGAGGTTTTGGACCTTGGTTCTTTGGCAAGGAGATTTTCGCGCTTTTTAATTTAATTGCGCTTGCAGATTTTTACAAAATCCACACATCTCTAATTTTATAATGTACTTGTGGTGGTAATCAAATTCATTAATTAATTCATAGTTTGACCCGTAAGATAAGAACAAAAAAAACAGTTTTGTTTCTAAACTTAGATATACGGGTGCTTTCCTTCCTGACGAATAGTTATAGCTACCTATTAATGGGAAGTGATAGTTTCCCATCCAATTGCCAGCAAAAGTTCTTGAAGAAACTAATTAAATAAACTTTAGATTTTTTTTGGATAGAATTTGATTTCGTGAAAAACAAAATGGTTAAATTCTATTAGGATCATCCTAAGAATGGTGTTTTTTAGGATCATATTAAGATGATGCCACCTAATCAATTTTGAATCACCACCAAGATATATTTTACACTCTCATTCACCATATAAACTCTTATTAATTGCATATATCATTAATTACATTAATTATCCCTTGATTCTAATTAAGATTGGATTTATTTAGTTAAAGTATTTTTTTTCTATCGTTAAGACTTAAGAATATACTACTTTAAGAGTAAATTTTATTATTTATGATTATTCTTGAAAATTATCATGAACCATTTTTTTTTAATTGAAACCATCCATACCCATTTATAACTCTAAGACTTTTAATTCTTTTAATTAATATTTATTAATCAAAAGAATCAAATTATGATGACCAATTAAATTAATTAATATTTGAATTTTTTATAAACCAATTAAATTAATTTGCCACTAGTAAAAAAAATTTGTTTCACATCCAAAACCAATCTTAATGTGTAAAAAAAAATCACGTTATAAGGTAAAAATAAAATTTATCAAAAAAATTATTTAAAAAAGAAGTCACATTGCAAGTGAAAAAAGAAGTAAGGTAAAAATAAACTTTATTAATAAAATTATTCAATTTTAGCCTTAGTTAAAATTGTGTTAAGGTAATTAATAAAAAATTAATTAGGTGTGGTAGGATGTAAATTAGGATTTGATGATGATTCAAAATTAATTAGGTGGCATCATCTTAATGGAATCCTAAAAACACCCCTTTTTAGGATGATCCTAATAGAATTTAAACCCTATTAGAAAAGATTTTAAAAAGGAAAGAAAGAAAGATTGAAAGAAAGAAAGAAAGAAAGAAAGGGAGTGAAGAAGAAGATAAATTATGAGAGAAAGATGAGAAGAAGATAACTTAGAATAAGGCTAAATACTCAAAAAAATCCCTTATGTTTCACTTTCGGGAAAAAATAATTCCTTATGCTTTTTTTTTGGACAAATTAATCCCTTACGTTTCAAAAGTGAGCCAAGTTCATCCTTTTTTAACGGTCCGTTAGCCACATCGTTAGTAACGCTGACGTGGCTTTTCCACATCAGCAATCTTAGCCACGTCTCATGTGGGGCCCACATTAAAATAATTAATGGAAAAAACTAAAAATTCAGTAAAAAAAATTAGTAAAACATAACTAATTAAAAGAGAGGAAAAATACCCAAAAAAACAGCCATTCAATCATCACTTCACCATCTAAATTTGCAGCATCTTTTGTGGCTCTCCCCTTCAAAATTTCTTCCAATGGATCAACATGTTCTGCATCTTCACCTTGTGTTTCTGGAGCTGATTTCTGTCTTTATCCTCTACCAACTGATTTCAAAATCTTTTCCAAAGCAACTACATGTTCAGGATCTTCTTCATCTTCTGTAAAAGCTCTACTCCTAACAATAAAAGGGACTTGTTTCTTTCTTTCTTATGTTCCTAAAATGGGTGACAGACAGGGACCACTAATATTAGAAAATTAGGCTAAAACGAAAGTTTTAAAACCAATATACCATAAAAATCTCCATTTCACCGATATTGTAGAGCCTCTAAAGCTTTTATTCTCAGTTCTATATACAGGAAAGCATAATCCCCAAACTAAATCAAACACTCTCAACCCGAGATTGCAGAAAACACAAAACCCACCAAACCCCAAATCTCAATTATTTCACTTAATCGCGACTTAATAACCCTAATTAGCTATTTAAAATACCTTTTTTATGGCTAATCAAGCTTAATCACAAACCCCATGGAATTAATCACAAAACCCAAACCCCAAAATTCGAAAAAACACATACGTTTATATGATTTATACGATTCTCTCAAGATTTATATGATTCTCTTCCACTTTTCTCAGATTCGTGAGATTGATTTGAAAGTTGAAACCCTCTAGAACCCTAACCCCTCTTTTTCTACTAACTAATCGAATGTATTAGTCTTTTACTTCCTTTTAATTTTCGTTCTTTTTTTTTGCCCTTTTCTTTTTCTGTTTTGATCGAACGCGGGAATTATCCCGCGTTTTATCCTGGACGTGACACGTGTCATCCTTTTTCAGATTTATTTTATTTAATTTTTTTTTCAGAATTTTTAATTTTTCTAAAATTATTTTAATTATTTTAATGTGGGGCCCACATGACACGTGGCTAAGATTGCTGACGTGGAAAAGCCACGTCAGCGTTACTAACGGCGTGACTAACGGACCGTTAAAAAAGGATGAACTTGGCTCACTTTTGAAACGTAAGGAATTAATTTGTCCAAAAAAAAATATAAGGGATTATTTTGTACCGACAGTGAAACATAAGGGATTTTTTTGGATATTTAGCCCTTAGAATAAATTCGGAGAAAGATACATAAAAGACATTTTGAAGGGTTAATGTTAGTGGGTTCAGTCGTTCAGATGAAAATAAAGTTTATCTGTTCCAAAATTTAAATGAAAATATGATGAATTTATGGTAAAATAGTTATGGTTAAATTAATATTTTCAATATATTGTTTTTGTATGGTTTAAGTTTGTCTTCTTCTAGCAAAGAAAAAAAGTTTTTCATTCTCAAAATTTCGTTTGATTTGGTTTCGTTGTCTTAAAAAACAACAATTGGAATGAGAGCCCTCTTTGATGGATCTTCATCAACTTGTAACATTAAGTATAGAATTTTCAACTATTTTTTTTTGAAGGAAAAATAACTAACTTTCATTCATATAAGATGAAAGTACAAAATAACTGATTTTACAATAATTTTAGGAATATCAACCTTCATTACATCAAATTTCAGTAAAACCCCATAATCGATTAAATTTTGCACCTGAAGAACTGGATCTTCCTTGGAAATCTAAAACGCCTATCGTGAATCATGTTGATGTCTCGCTATCACATCCATCAACCCCTCGTTGTCGCTTGTTCTTCCAAACAAAAAGTTTCGATCAACAATGATCAAGTGATTGATTCGACGCACAGATCTCTTCCTTGGCACCCAAAAGAAAAGGATTACCACGATTTTACCAAAGATCTGAATAAATAAAAGGATGGTCATCCTTAAAACTATCATAAAATTCAGACTCGACAACTCAGATTCCAAAAGAATTGAGACTAGACTCGAAACTGACTCGATAAAACAAACTGACTCAAAACAACTCAAAAACAAACTCAAATAAAAATTGGACAGATCTGTAGATCTGAATCCTTTATTGAAAAAATAAAGAAATTAACAAAATCTAAATCCTCCTCCTCCCCCTTGGTGTGATAACCAAGGAGGAGGAGTCAAAAATACTAACGAGAACTAAAAAAAAACTAAGGCAAAGGGAGAAGGGGGAGGGAGGAGAGGGCGGCTAAGGCTCTGACACACTTGTAAGATTTTATTCAACTAAAATAATGGCAAAACCCCAAATATAGAATTTTCAACTATTAAAATATCATCAATTGTTAACATATTAATGTTAATTTTATTTAGTTCTTGTATAAGTATTATTTTATTTTTTTAATACTTTGCATGATTTATCTTGATAATTTTCAGAATGGTAAATAAGGTATGAAGGTCACTTACCGGAGTACTTGTTTTAATATATACTTATTTTAGAAGTTTGCTCCCTGAAATAGTCTATTTCACCTTAAAGTGGACTATTTCTTGGAATTAATATACTATATGGTATAAAACTAAAGAAGAACACCAAGAACAATAGAGAGAAAAGAGAGAAAATTTATATTATCCAGAGAGAGGAGAATACAGAAATCTGAAGTGTTGTGTTGTGTTATATAAAATAGCTTAGGGGACTTCCTTTATATAGTGGAGTAAATCCCTGTACAATTAATGTTAATCTGCTTGACTTGCAAGGAAAGTAATATCTAACGGTGTAGGATGCTCCAAGGAACCTTCTAGGTAATCTCTTTGTAATCTGCTTGTAATTTTCTTTGATTCTCTCATTAATGTTTGATTCTCTCTTAAACCAAATAGGCTTAATATAGTTGGGCTTATAGTGTGGTGTGAAGTCCATAATTCCATAACACTATAGTATATACATATTGTTATATACTATATATATAATACAAGAGGAGCCTCCGTATTCCGTAACATCAGCTTCTTAAAACACCTAAATTAATACATTAACACATACATATTCTTCTTCTAAAACACCTGATTATAATTAGGATTAAAATGAGGGCTTAAGATGAAGCAAAATGAACATTTGGAAGTGATCTTTGTTGTATAGGCTGCGATGGAGGAGCTGGCTTTGGAGATGGCGGGGACAATGGGGGCTTCCCTGCTGCAAAAGATGGTCGTTGTTGTACGGGCAGCTGGATGGTATCATGATCTGGTGAAGGATTTGGCTTTGAAGAAGGTAATGATATTAAACTGTTGCATAGGCTCTCTAGCTCTAACTGAGAAGTTAGTGTCGATAAATATGGCTTTGGAGGTGCAGAAGATGAAGAACTTTCCCGCCATTAACGTTTCCTTGACCACTTGGTGCATTAACTGTTTTCCCTACGTTTAATGAAGATTCCGAACTATGGTTGCAGTTTTGATCATCATTAATCCCAGTTATTTCCCACCTGGTTTCAGTTGAACTTCTCTCGATGTTATCGATCACTATAATCATCATTAACTTGCTACCTGAAGTTTCTGCAAGAAAAATGTAGAAAAATCAACTTAAGAACTATATATATGCAGTTAAAGTAGATGCTAGCAAGAACCAATAAGGGAGAAAATGGTTTTAATTATTATTTATATAAGATGCATGCATAATTATCGCGTAATTAATTCTTAATTCCAATGATTAAAATTCAAATCCTGATTAAAAAAAATATATTACCTGATGGTAAAGGTCTCACATTAGCAGAAGTTGTAAGAAGAGTTAGAAGAAGAGAAGTGATCATTATGATAACTAGAATTTCCCAGCCGCGTTTCGCGTACGACTGTTTTATTTTATAAATTCTTCTAAGAAAATTCAGTTAAGAAATGAAATTTTATAAATTCTTCTAAGAAAATTCAGTTAAAAAATGAAATTTTGTTGTGAAATGATAACAATATTTTATAAATTCTTCTAATAAAATTCAGTTAAGAAATGAAATTTTGTTGTGAAATGATAACAAAACAAAGCAAGGGAGTAGAATTGAAGTATGGAAAAGACAAGAGAATAGAGAGACAATAAAATATGGAGAAGAAGAAAATATGAAGTATGGAAAAGACAAGAGAATAGAAAGACAATAAAATATGGAGAAAAAAAAATATGAATGAGAGAAATTGTTCTCATTCATCTTATTCCATAACAAAGTAAGTGACCTATTTATAGGCACATAGATACATCATCATAAATACAAAGGGGATGAACTTAGTACATAGGTATATGTCATATGTGTATGAATGAATCATCAATCTTATCTATACTTTAATTAGATTCATGGACATCCACAACATACATGTATATTCATAACAAATTTATAATTAATTTATAATTATTTGATAATTTATTTTATATAAAAAAGGGGATGAATGTCTTTTAATTTTTCCAAACTAAATTAATACAATATAATAAACAAAACATCAGAAAATTAGCTATTGACACTTGTCAAAGAAACCAAATGTCACGTGGCGCTCAATGAGGACCTTGCTTATAAAATTAATAGTAGGTTTAATTTAATAATTGAAGTTGTCATCATGTGTTAGAAATAATGCTCAAAGCTGAATATTAGATACATTGATAGTATTCCATATTTATAGGGAAAATGGAAGGGCCTTTTATTTCCTACACTACACATCAAAAAATAGGTAGTTAAAGACTAGTATTCTTCAAATTTTCAAAAAGTTGACTTCACAAAAGTGTTTCTATAGGAACGCGTTGAATTGATCTCCCAAGTCCCAAACTTTTAACTCTTTCCTTCTTTCACCAAAAAAACTCTTTCCTTGTTTTTGTTTTTATCCGTCTTGAAAGTAACTTCTTAATAAGATTTTGTTGTTATATTATTGTCATTATATTCGTTAGTATCATAAGTATCATAGAGTAGTAATCGTTGTTATTTCACATTTCACACGTGAGAACAAACTAAAGTGTCATAGTTGTTGGAGCAAATTTGTGTGACGACACTTTAAGGATAATTTCTGCCTCCTCGGAGTTTGAAACTATATGCAAAGGGTTTGAAGCGATTATTCCCCTAGGATCCAACAAACCTTCTTCATATAGTTTGCACAAACCATCAAGGTAGAAGTAGAACAACTTGGAAGTAATAACACAACCATGTGATTTTTCTCGTAAAAGAAGGATAGGAAGAGTTAAGAGTTGTTGTGTGTGTTACCAAAAGGGGTTGAAAGTCTAGTTTTTAATTTATAGGAAAACCAATTAACAATAAGATGAGATATATATTTAAGTAAAATATCATACACCCTTATCTTCCAATAACCGACAATCAACAACTAAAAGATCTTTTTTAATCTTTAGGAAGTCTATTAACTCATTTTGACTAAGTATAAACCTTTTGAAATATCAATTTTTCCAACAATAGTGTGGTCCATAATTTTACATAAACAAGCCTAACATGTCCACAAATTGTTTGAGGGAATATTGTAAGTTGCTTAAAACATTTTTCGTTCAAGTGAACTTTTCTTCATACTAGTTTTTTTGACCCGCGCTTCGTTGCGGGGTCGAAAATTTTATGAAATGATCTTTGTGAATCTTTGTTAATCGGATATCTGGATTAAAAATAATATGATATTAAATAGATTTTCAATCGAAATCACAAAATTTCAAAAGCATTTTTTTTAGAATTGAAATATAAAAATTAGCTTTTGAGTCTTTCAATGAAAGTTGTAGATCATAAAATTACCTTTTAATAGATACCTGAATTACCTTAATTGGACAAATAGAATAAAGAAAATTAAAAAAAAATAAGTGTTAAATCAAATAAAATAGAATTTGTAAAGGAAAGTAGTATAAAATAGAAAAGTATGAGGGTGATTTGATAATTAATTCAAATAAGAAAATATTTGTTAATGGAGATCTTAAAACATAAAAATTTCCTATTGAACCCTTCATGAAACTCATAGATCAAATTATCTTTTGGGTTCTTCATGAAAGTCGTAGATTATACAGTAACCTTTTTAACCAACACTTGAATAACTTTAATTGCTCATGTGGATCGAAAATTATATGGTATTAAATAGACCAACAATCGAAACGACCACATTTAGGAAGCATTTTTTTGAATTGAAACATGCATAAAAATTTGCTTTTGAATCCTTCATGAAATATGTAGATTATGAAATTGCCTTTTAATAGACACATGAATCAACTTAATCGGACAAATAGAACAAAGATTAAAAAAAATAAAGCGATTAAGATAGAATTTGTAAAGGACTAAGTAGTATAAAGTATAAAAGTATGAGGGTCATTTGATCAATAATCCAAATAAGAAAATGTTTGTTAATGGAGATCTTGAAACATAAAAATTCCCTTTTGAACCTTAACGAAACTCGTAGATCAAATTTAGCTTTCGGGTCCTTCATAGAAATCGTAAATCATGCAATAACCTTTTAACCGACACTTCAATAGCTTCAATTGGACATGTGGACAAAAAACTATACAATATTAAATTAACCGGCAACCAAAACTACAAAATTTCGGAAGCATTTTTTTAGAATCAAAAAATTAAAATTGACTTTCGAGTTCTTAATGAAGATTTTAGGTCATAAAATTACCTTTTAATAGATACTTGAATAACCTTAATCGGACAAATAGAAAAAAATATCAAAATAGAAGGCAACGCGTTAAATCGTCAACGTATAATTGTAAATGACTAAATAGCGTAAAGGAGAAAAGTTTGGGGGTTATTTGATAAATAACCCCAAAAAATTATGGTTGTTGGTGAAGGGAACCCACCAAGGGTAAATTTGTTGCAAAGTTCCCAAAATGCTCTTAATTGTTTTCTTAAATAACAAAATAACCAAGCATCAAATGACATAAATACCCCTTAACATTTGTTCTTCAATTAATAAGAAATGAGGGTTGAATTTTTTTTTTTTTTTTTTTGTAATTTCAAATCCTCCTATTATTGTTCTTTATTTATTATATTATATAATCGGGGAACCAAATTTGTATTCTTTGAACAAGCTATAATCAAGCATGCACACCAATCACTTGACCCAAATACTCACGAGTGCCCCCATTGAAGGAAACTCATTAAATCCACTTTAACAAGATATATAGGGACACCATTAATAACCAGAAATAACAAATTTATACAATCCTTATATATCTACTTCAAACTTGGAAGAGAGCCAGAGGGGAAACATCTATCTACCTGTACAAATTTGAGTATAGGGTGAGTGCTAAGTGACCTCTCTACGATAATTGTCGGATATATGCAAATTAACAATAAATCTGTTACTATAGCATTCTCTCTGTTACATACAACAAAGCTCACAGCTTAAATTTCTGCAACGCAGATGAAAGCTGCATGCTACTTGGTGATGCAGCTCTGCTGCTTTGTGATGAAGCCCCTTCAGTCTTCTCTGGATCTTTATGCTTGATAATTTCTTTTACAAAGATCTCACGATAGATTGGAGGGTTTTCTTCAGATAGCAATTCCTTAATTGGTCCGTAAAGTCTAGAGCTATTTTCTGGATGACGATGACTTCTAAATATGCATGCTACTGAAATTCTTGGTCCCTCAATGTTAGCAACAACCCTATGGTAAGCGCTTATAAATTTGTCATTGGAGATTAGCTGAAAAAAGAAAAGAGAAAATGTTAGACACTTTGTTTTTAGTTATCAGGATTAAATATTTGCCAGCCTTAAGTACCAAATCAACTTTAGATGATAAATTTATAACCCCCAAATATAATTACTAAACCAGTAACCACAACCCGAACTAACTGTACATCAATCCATTATCAGCATGTTTCCCACTATCAGCATGTTTCAGAAAAAGGGGACAAATTATGGACTTACCTGTAGAATGTCCCCTACATTTACTATCAGAGCACCAAGGACAGGCTTGACATCAATCCACTGGTTTTGATGGAGGACTTGGAGGCCACCAATTTGGTTTTGAAGAAGAATTGTAATGAAACCACTATCAGCATGTTTCAGTAAGCCCATAGTCAATAGCGGCTCTGGGCAAGGTGGGTAGTAATGGCAGGGAGCAAAGATGTAATCAGCACAACCAATGTCATTGAGATAATCAGGGTTCAACCTTAGAGCTTCTGAGAGCAATTTGTATATCGTTTTCCCCAACTTCATTATTTCATTTGTGTATTTGATCATTATCTCTCTGTGATACAACATGTACAAAACAAAATATTAAGTACCAAAATGAACATAAAACATGAAGGTGCATCTATATATGGATTATATTAAGGGACAGATTTTCAAATTCGGGTTCATTTTTACTCTAACTGTCAGCGTATGGTGTGCAGTCATATTCATACCTGCATGCAGCTGGCAACTCCTCGGGTTGGAGAGGACGATGCACCCCAGTGATGAAAGTCAAGGTATCCCTCCAACAAGCTGCTGGTGCCTCAAGCAAATTATAATTGGAATTGTATATCACATTTTTCGTGTTATACTCGCGGGTATAGTATTGTTTCTTGAGCTCCAAATCTTGTTCATTAAATCTCCGTATCCCATTTATCATTTCCTCTAGGACACTTGCCGGAATTCCATGATTGATCAGCTGGAAAAAACCCCATTTCTCACAAGCATTTCTAACTTTATCAATTACCTTAGTTCGTAAACTTTCACATTTATCGATTCCATCGAAATCAATAAGCGGTATTTCAATGTTAGAATCGGTGGAAATTGGGAAATCATGGGGCTTACTTTGCCTGTGGTGGTTGAACAATGAGGGGATCTTTGACACTCCAGCATCCACAAGTCCTTGTACCCCGGCTTTTGACTCATCAAAAGCCTTGGCTTCATTTTTCCAGTCTTCTGCATGATTCCCACCAGTTGTGGACAACATTTCCTGGTCTAAACAGGGTGACTGAAAAAAAAGCAGTGAAAGAAAAAGAAAGAGTTAAGAACCCTAGAAAACTTATGGAACAGCTAAACTATATACACTAGAGATCGTGAGAAACTTTGAAGTGTTTATTTAGGGGCCAACATGACAATACCGTACCTGTGATATCCAAAGAGACAATAGAACAAACACGTCTCGGGCAATAAACAAGATACACAAACATACAGAGCTTAAGGAAACAAAAGCAGCAAGAGCTCCAAAACCACCTAAAAATGAGAACCCAACATGGTAAACAGAGCAATAATCCAACTTACGAAATTTTCCGATTAAATTAGCGTCAACGCCTATCAACAATTCTCCTCCAACGGGTCCAACCTTCAAGTTCAAGTGAGAAGGAAAACCAGTGCTTCCCAAAGTACCCAATTTGGCAATTGCCAAAGGCCTAAAAAGACAAAAGACAAGAACCTACGACGGTATAAAAAAACAGAATATCGACAAAACCATCAACCTTATCAGTATTAGTAGGTACAACGAAACGTGTCTTGTAAGGTTGAAGGACCAGACGTCAAAAACAAGTTAATGTCAGCTATTAGTAGTCTAGTACCATTACACCTTGACTAGATAAAAAAAAATAAAAAATAAAAAAATAAAAAACCTAAAATAATTAAACCTACTATTATGTACAAGACCCTCATTGAGTGTCATTTGGCATTTGGTTTCTTTGACAGGTGTCAATAGTTAATTTTCTAATGTTTTGTTTATTATATTTGTATTCATTTAGTTTGGAAAAAATAAAAGACATTCATCCCCTTTCCTATATAAAATAAATTATCAAATAATTATAAATTAATTATAAATTTGTTATGAATATACATGTATGTTGTGTATGTCCATGAATCTAATTAAAGCATGGATAAGATTGATGACTTGGTTCATTCTTACACATATACCTATGTACTAAGTTCATCCACTTATATTTATGGTGATGTATCTATGTGCCTATAAATAGGTCATTTACTTTATTATGGACTAAGATGAATGAGAATAATTTCTCCAATTCTTTATATTTTCTTATTCTCCATATTCTATTTTCTCTATATTCTCTTGTCTTCTCTATACTTCAATTTTACTTCATTGTTTTGTTTTGTTATAATTTCACAACAAAATTTCATTTCTTAACTGAATTTTCTTAAAATAATTTATAAAATAAAACAGCCTCACGCAAAGCGCGACCGGGAAGTTCTAGTTGTCGTAAAATTCATAACCACTAATTTTAGTTTTCATTATTTCCAATTTGGTGAAGTTATTCCAAGCATGGGATTTGTACATTGTTGGCCAGGCCTTGTTAAAAGTGAATAAAACTTGTAATAAACTGAAAATAGCACTCAATCTTCACAACAAACATGTCTAGAATTGATTGACAATATAGTTTAACATACATGCTTGAGCTGAGCTGATCATCACTTCCTTGATCAGGTTCTCTCTAGCATTCAATTCACTCTTATAAGATGGATAATGATAAAAGGAAAACACAGCTGCCCATCTCAAAGTCCTGGCAAAAATTTCCCATGTCTCAGAAAGATTGATAAATCACCATATATTAATTAAAATGCTTCCATTTAAGACAAACCAAAAGAAATATGTATTCACATTTCACACCATCTAAAGCCATTAAACAAGTTTTTCTTTTGGTAAATAATCACTCAAGCAAGTTGCATATATGACAGGATGTTCCACTATATTTTTAAACAAGGAATTCCCATAGTGAAAATCCCTGCAAGATTAAATGGGACATAGCATGGAATGAGAAAAGCATGTTAGCCACTCTATAAATCATTGTTCCAATTGAAATTTCACCCCCACTTCTGTAGAAACCATTTTTGCTCCCCTGTCTCTTGTGAAACACGTTGAAGGTAGGAGAAGGAAGAGAAGTAAAGTGACTAGTTTATAATTATAAAAGGAAGTTTCTTATGCAATTACCTGATATGCACCCAAACATATTTCCATGGCATTAATCAGATTACCTTTTATTCTTCTGCTCCAATACTTGGTTTCTGTAACTGGTAATGGTGATTCAGGTTATCACCATTCTTTGCAGAAAGACAAGGCTGCTCTTCTGGAATTCAAGAGGTCCATATTTGATCCAATGTCCAAACTTTCTAACTGGGAAGAGGGTGTTCATGTCTGCAATTTCACTGGCATCAGATGTGACAAGGTCCATCACAGAGTGATGCATATAGACCTGACTGGCTCTGGACTTGTAGGAAAGATTTCACCCTTCATTTCAAACCTCACCCGCCTTCAGCACCTAATTCTTGACGATAATCACTTCTTTGGCACCATTCCACCTCAACTTTCCTCCCTCTCACACCTCCAAGCTCTTTCACTAGATAGAAATAACATAAGCGGTCCAATACCAGACACTTTCTCCCTCCTCACCAACCTTACTTTCTTTTCTGTTCGTGAAAACAGCTTGACAGGTTCCCTTCCGCCATCTTATTTCTCCAACTGCACTAAGTTAGGTAATGTAGATCTCTCTTACAACTCCTTTGCCGGTCAAATTCCAGCAGAAATAGGAAATTGCCAAGGATTATGGAGCCTGAATTTATACAACAATCAATTCACAGGGCAACTTCCTGCCTCCTTAACCAATGTCACTCTGTATAATCTCGACGTCGAGTACAATCTTCTATCTGGAGAGCTACCTTTATACTTAGTAGGGAAGCAGCCTACGTTTATGTTTCTTCATTTATCATATAACAAGATGACAAGTCATGATAGCAACACCAATCTCTATCCATTCTTCGCTGCGCTGAGGAACTGCACTGAGTTGGAGGAGCTCGAATTGGCTGGCATGGGCCTTGGAGGAACATTACCGAGCTCCATTGGCCATCCAAATCTCATGCGTATAGAACTGCAAGAAAATCGCATCTTTGGGTCAATTCCTCCAGAAATAGGAAATCTGTCAAATCTTAATGTTCTGAAATTGACATCCAATCTTCTAAACGGAACAGTTCCAGAAGATATAGGTCGATTGTCAAGGTTGGAACAACTTTCTCTGTCCCACAATTTTTTCAACATGACAATTCCAGCAGCATTGGCGAAACTCCTTCATCTTGGTCTGCTGGATCTATCAAACAACAATTTCTGTGGAGAAATTCCAGCCAGCCTAGGAGATTTGCTTCGGCTTTATTATTTGTTACTCAATAACAATCTCCTTTCAGGGACAATACCACCAAAACTACTAAACTGCACTTATCTTTACAAGCTTGATCTGTCTAACAATGAATTAACAGGGAGGATTCCTTCAGAAATAGGAAATCTTTCAGATCTTACAATGCTGAACACGGCATCCAATTTTCTGAATGGAACAATTCCACAAGAGATCAGCCAATTGTCAGGATTGGAACAACTTGATCTGTCAAATAACAACTTCTCCGGAGAAATTCCTTCCGGCCTAGGAGATTCACTTTTGCTTAAGTTCTTGTTTCTCAATAACAATCTCCTTTCAGGGACAATACCACCAAAACTACTAAGGTGCACAAATCTGCATAGTCTTGATCTGTCCTGCAACAAGTTAACAGGGAGGATTCCCCCCGAAATAGCAGAGCTACGTGAAATCAATATATTCTTAAATCTTTCACACAATCTCCTTGAAGGGCCTTTGCCAATTGAGTTGAGCAAGCTAGAAAGAGTCCAAGAACTAGATCTTTCATCAAACAAGTTCAGGGGGAACATCTTTCCCCAGATATCAAGCTGTACCTCAGTGGAGAAGATAAATTTTTCAAACAATGCTCTTCAAGGGCAGCTTCCAGATTCTATAGGTGATCTTGGGAACCTCAAGTCATTTGATGCGTCGAGCAACAATATATCTGGAATCATACCGCAGAGCCTGAGCAAACTTAATCTCAAATTTCTGAATCTTTCGTTTAACAATTTTGAAGGAAAGATTCCCTCTGGTGGCATCTTCAATTCTGCCACAAAAATGTCATTCTTAGGCAACCCGCGACTAGGTGCACCAGCTTCTAGTACACCAACATGCTCCCAGAAGAAACACTGGTTTCGACCACTTATGTTCTCAATTATTTTTGTCATAGTCATAGCTGTCTCTATGCTCCTATTAGCTGTATGCTGTTGCACTGGAATCCGCCGCGTTAAACGAATGGTTCCTTCCAGTAACATAGAAGCATCAGGACAGCTACCAACACCAGAAACAATGCATCATTTCCCCAGAATCACTTATCAAGAACTGTCGCAGGGCACTAGAGGATTTGATGACCGGCAACTGATTGGGACAGGTAGCTATGGCCGAGTTTACAAAGGAGTTCTTAGAAATGGAAAAAGCATTGCTGTTAAGGTGTTGCATTTGCAGTCTGAAAATTCAACTAAAACTTTCAATAGAGAATGCCAAGTTCTAAAGAGGATTAGGCACAGAAACCTCATCCGAATTATAACAGCATGTAGTTTACCTGAGTTCAAGGCTTTTGTTCTTCCTATCCACATTCTGAATCAAGTTCGACTTCAGGCTCTTCAAATTTGAGTCTAATTCAAAGGGTGAGCATTTGCAGTGACATTGCCGAAGGGATGGCCTATCTGCATTTCAATTCCCCTGTAAGAGTCATACACTGTGATCTAAAGCCAAGCAATGTTCTTCTTAATGATGACATGACAGCACTTGTTTCAGACTTTGGGACTGCAAGGCTGGTTTTGACAACAGGTGCTAATAATGGAGGTGAGGCTATTGACAACATGGGAAATTCTACAGAAAACATGTTATTTGGATCCATTGGTTACATTGCACCAGGTACCAACTCTCTAATTAATTCTTTACTCAAAACTTAACTTCATATTCACGGAAGGTGAACTGCAAACTCCTCAGATATGAAGCCCATTTCAAATTATCACTAATTCAATTTTATGATGCAGAGTGCGGATTCGGATCCAACATATCTGTCACGAGAGATGTATATAGCTTTGGGGTTGTAGTTCTCGAGATGGTGACTAGAAAACGACCTACTGATGACATGTTTATGGGTGGCTTAAACCTACACAAATGGGTGGAGAGTCACTACCATGAAGGAAGGGTAGAAAAAGTGGTTGATTGCTCTTTGATCAAAGCTTGGTTGGATCAATCCCGTAAGATAAAAATGAAGTGGGAAGTTGCAATTGGAGAATTGGCCGTATTGGGTGTTCTTTGCACACAGGATAATCCCTCTGCTAGGCCTACCATGCTTGATGCTGCTGATGACTTGAGTCACCTTAAAAGATACCTTAATGGTGCTACTGCCACATTTGCATCATCTCTGAGGATTTCTCATCTTGATGGTTAACAGCTTGTCAACTTTCTGTAATTAATTACATAGACTGAAATCAGGAATTCAAAAAATTGCAGCATCAAATCTTGGTCATCAAAATAGCACTCATTAATCTTCACAACAACAATTAACATGTCTAGAATTGATTGACACTATATATCGTCTACCATGACTGAGCTGATCATCACTTCCTTCAGCAGGTTCTCTCTAGCATTCAATTCACTTTTATATGAAGAATATGATGATAAAAGGAAATACATGTCAATCTCAAAGTCCTAGCAAAAGTTTCCCATGTCTCAGAAAAGATTTATAAATAATCACACTATTAATTCAAATGCTTTTCCGTTTAAGACAAACTAAAACAAATATGTATTCACAGTTTCACACACACACCATCTAAAGTTACTATACAAGTTTTTCTTTTGGTAAATAATCACTTAAACAAGTTGCATATATGACAGGATGTTCCACTATATTAACAAGGAATTCCCATTGGACTTGGTGAAAATCCCTGCAAGATTAAATGAGATATAGCATAGAATGAGAAAAGCATGTTAGCCCCTCTATAAATCATTGTCCCAATTGAAATTTCACCACCAATTGGTAGAAATCATTTCCCCACCCCTGTCTCTTGTGAAACACGTTGAAGGTATAGTGACTTAATTAGAATTATAAAAGGAAGTTTCTTATGAACTTACCTGATATGCACCCATACATATTTCCATGGCCTTAATTACACTACTTTTTATTTTTCTACTCAAATATCTGGTTTCTGCATCTGCCAATGCTGATTCAGCTTATCACCATTCTTTGCAGAATAACAAGGCTGCTCTTCTGGAATTCAAGAGCTCGATATTCGATCCAAAGTCCACACTTTCTAACTGGGAAGAGGGTGTTCATGTCTGCAATTTCACTGGCATCACCTGTGACAAACGCCATCAAACTGTTGTGCAAATAAACCTCACTGGCTCTGGAATTCTAGGAAAGATTTCCCCCTTCATTTCAAACCTCACCCATCTTCGCTACTTAATTCTTGATGAAAATCACTTTTTTGGCACCATTCCACCTGAACTTTCCTCCCTCCAACACCTCCAAACTCTCTCACTATTCCAAAACAACTTAACTGGTCCAATACCAGACACTTTCTCCCTCCTCACTAACCTCG
Organism: Corchorus capsularis; assembly: GCA_001974805.1. Taxonomy (NCBI): domain Eukaryota; kingdom Viridiplantae; phylum Streptophyta; class Magnoliopsida; order Malvales; family Malvaceae; genus Corchorus; species Corchorus capsularis. The sequence continues at coordinate 52,999 of AWWV01009576.1, read as the reverse complement.
CTTTCTTTTCTGTTAGTGAAAACAATTTGGCAGGAACCCTGCCGCCTACTCTTTTCTCCAACTGCACCAAGTTAGGTAATATGGATCTCTCTTACAACTACTTTACCGGTCAAATCCCAGCAGAAATTGGAAATTGTCAAGGATTATGGACCCTCAATTTATACAACAATCAATTTACAGGGCAACTTCCTGCCTCCTTAACCAATGTCACACTGTTTAATCTAGATGTTGAGTACAATCTTCTATCCGGAGAACTGCCTTTCTACTTAGTAGGGAAGCAGCCTACACTTATGTATCTTCATTTATCATATAACAACATGACAAGCCATGATAGCAACACCAATCTCTATCCCTTCTTCGCCGCACTGAGGAACTGCACTGAGTTGGAGGAGCTTGAAGTGGCTGGCATGGGCCTTGGAGGAACATTGCCGAGTTCCATTAGCCATCCTAATCTCATGCGTCTAGAATTGCAAGAAAATCGCATTTCCGGGTCGATTCCTCAAGAAATAGGAAAGCTTCCAAATCTTAATGTGTTGAACTTGACATCCAATCTTCTAAACGGAAAAATTCCAGAACAGATCAGTGGATTGTCAAGGTTGGAACAACTTTCTCTGTCTTACAATTTCTTCAACATGACAATTCCAGGAGCATTGGCTAAACTCCTTCAACTTGGTCTGCTTGATCTATCAAACAACAATTTCTCTGGAGAAATTCCCGCCGGCCTAGGAGAATTACTTCAGCTTAGTTTTTTGTTTCTCAATAACAATCTCCTTTCAGGGCCAATACCACCAAAACTACTGACTTTAACAAAGCTTAACAAGCTTGATCTGTCCTACAATAAATTAACAGGAAGGATCCCTCAAGAAATTGCAGAGCTACGTGAAATCAGAATATTCATAAATTTTTCACACAATTTTCTTCAAGGGCCTTTGCCAATTGAGCTGAGCAAGTTAGAAACAGTTCAAGAAATGGACCTTTCATCAAACAACCTCAGTGGGAATATCTTCCCCCAGATATCAAGCTGTATTGCAGTGAAGGCTATAAATTTCTCACACAATTCTCTCCAAGGGCAGCTTCCAGATTCTCTTGGTGAACTCAGGAACCTCAAGTCGTTTGATGTTTCCTCAAATGACATGTCTGGAACCATACCAAAGAGTTTGAGCAAAATTAATCTGACATTTCTGAATCTTTCTTTCAACAACTTTGAAGGAACGATTCCTTCTGGTGGCATCTTCGATTCTGCCACGTACATGTCGTTCTTGGGCAATCCACATTTATGTGGAAATGCTTCTGGCAGACCAATTTGCCATCAAAAGAAACACTGGTTTCGGCCATTCTTGATCATTTTTACCACTTCCTTGCTTGTCCCTGTGATTATAGCAGCACTATGCTGTCTGTTTGCAGCCAATCGTGATAAATACCGCAACTTTCGCTTCATCTCTAGGATTTTCTTCTGCCGCTCTAAGTGATGATTAACAACTTTTCATCAACTTGTTTTACATATGAACTGAATTTGATTGTAATGTGTCCCTGTTAGTATATATGTGTTAGAATCAATCTGAAATTCGAGCATAACATGGTTTGGTATATATAGTCTCTGCATTCCTTAACAAGAAATTGTAAATTAGAGTCATATGCCTTCAGAAAATCACATTATTTTCCTACATAATACTAATATTGATTAAGCAGAAATTAAGAAAAGAAGTAGGCATGCAACTTGCCTTATACATGTATACATCAAGCTTCTTTAATTTCCTAGCCACATTTTAATCATTGCTTAAACTGATATGTTAAGGTTTGGTCCTCACATATAATTATAAACAAATTTATCACAAGGATGGAACCATGATTTTTAATTTTTATTTTGGACAATTTGCACTTTGAACTTCTATTTTCCAACTCTATTAGGAATTTGAACTTCTATTTTTCCAACTCTATTAGGAATCCACTAAGACACAAATGTGGCGCACATGTGGACTTACCACATCATTTTTTATGGGACATACACATGACCAATTTTTTTATTTTTAAGTAAATAATGTTTTTCATTATTTAAGAAAATGACATGTCACAAATATAATGTGGGAAGTCCACGCATGCCTCACATTTGCACCATAATAGATTGTTTGCTCCTCCTCCTTGACCATTATTTGTCAAGGGGAGGAGGGATCTGATCTTTTTCATCTCCTTTTCTTTTTTTTGTTTTTTAAATAAAATCCAGCCCCACAAATCTTTAGATTTGTTTGAGTTAATAGTCCCAAGATCTTTGAGTTTTTAGTTCGTTGAGTCAGTTTTTAGAGTCAGTCTAGTTTGTTTTTCCTAGTTTGCAATAGATTGAGAATTGTTACAGTTATGAATATGATGATTTTGCTTTTGATTTGCAAGTCAGTCAAAGGAGGTTATCGAATCAGTCACTTTTTTCTCACTGATAAAAACCTTGAGTTGGACAAAAACGAAGGTGAAAGCGAAATGGTGATGGACATGGCAGAGATCTATCAAGAAGGTTCGAGACCTCGAATGATCGATAAGACGACTCGAATTCCAAAGCAAGATCCAGATCCACAGGTAAAGAAGGAAGACACTTCTCAATTTATTATAATTATGAGTTTTATTGATGTAATTTCATTTGAATGAATGAGAATTACATTTTCTTTTAAAAAAAAGTTTAAACCATAAAATATTGACTAAAGGCTCAAATAAGGGCCCAAACTTTCATAAAAATCTCAAATAAGGACCCCAAAATACAATTTCAACAGATTAAAATACATATTTAGTAGATTATGACATATTATGCAAGATATTAGCTAATACTAGTGTGTGAGATGTATATAAATTAAAAAGCACGGAAAAATTTTGTATCATACTATGTTTATTGAATTTATTTGGATTAAAATGTTTTGATTTTTAATTAATTTAATAACACCATTTTTCTATCAAAATTGATGTGTAGGCATGACAAGCATTGGTTTTCATCTGAGGAGAACCTAATTTGTAAAAATTTACTTAGTATGTCTTCTAATTTGTTGAAATTGTGTTTTGGGGCCCTTATTTGAGATTTTTATGAAAGTTCGGGCCCTTATTTGAGATTACAGCCTAAAATATTCAAACTTTTTGACAATTAATTTTACAACTTCGCATGCCAATTTAAAATTTAAATATTAGCCCTTTCGTTCTCAAAAAAAATATTAGCCCTTTCTATTTTACGGTCTTTAAGACATGATTATGACATGAGAATTTTGTGAGTTAAATCATAAATGTGTTAAACTTTCATAACCAACATATAAGAATAGTTGTAACGTATTTGGTGTCAAAATGTGTAACATGACACGTTTTTAATGCCCATTTAGTAAAAGTAGTCCAAAGTCCAAACTAGACATCTTCGATGTGTCAAGCTAGATTTAGGCCCGAGTCTTCGACAAAGATACCAACTAGATTTATTATTACACCAATTAAAATTTAAAATATTACTATACTACATTTTTTTTTTTGGTGAACTATATATACTACTACTTTTTTTGTTCTTACTATTTTAAGTTTTTAAAATTTAACATAAACTATCATAATCTTTTTATTCAAAAAAATAGATACCTAAATGAGCCAATACATGATTTACAAAATCATGTTGAAGTAGTAATGGGGTGAACATGTGGCAAACACATGTTTCATAAGTCTCACTAATGTGTGTCATATGTCAAAAAGAAAAAAAATATATTATGAAAACTTTTAGTCTTTTACAATATTGAAAAACTAGTTTTTTTAAAAAAAAAATATTAAAGCATAGTCTTTCATATCAAAACTTAACACAAAGCTACTCTTTATTAATGTTATAATTACAAATGGAAAAAAAAAAGTTACTATTGTTATAAATGAAAAAAAAAAAGAAGATAAAATTAGTGACTATGCACTTCGCTGGGATGGCGTCATCCCATTTTTGCAATTGCATGTGATTCACGAATCCTATTCCAATTATTACCATTCCAAATGTTATGTTTGAAATTGAAACTGAACTAACAGTCCAGAAACCTCACATTTTATATTGTTTAAGTGTAGCTGATGAAGGGGCAAAAACTTTAGCATAATATATATATATATATATATATATATATTTGGTGTACCTTCTTTCTGCTGCATCATTCTACCATTGCTGGGGACCCATAAATAATGCTGGCTTTTGTATTAGTTCTTTCTGCCCTACCACTTTGAATGGATACTGAGAAGTTGGGTTGGGAAATCTGCAATAACATGAATTTTCTTTCCAGTTGAATACTAAATGTAAGATATTAACTTCACTATTTAGAATTGCTGGCAAAAAAAGAAAAAAGAAAAAGCTTGACTATTTAGAACTGTATTATAGCATAAAGTTGGTGGCACCAAATCTGTTTTTGCATGGTTTGCAAGCAGCAATTTTCCCCAGTAAACTAGGATGTTGGAACTTTGGGAAGTTGTCCTTATAACAGAGTCGGCTATGATTTTTGTGCTAAATGATGCAATGAAGACAAAGCTAAATTCTCAAATTTCCAGCAAATAGTTTTCCTGTTTATCAGAAGGACAAAATCATGGTCATAAAAACCTTTTCTAGTAATCACTAAAAATGTCAACTCCTTTCCTTTCAAAACAAACCTAAAACTTATGTTGCAAGAACAGTGAACCTTGATTAAAAAAATGTCAACTCTCTTCTAAATTCTAATCAGTCCAGTGCTTCTATGACAGGACACTCCATTAGCTTGGATTCAAGTTGCTACTAAAATGAAAAAAGGCAAGTCCTTTTCTGCCCTTTCAATGGCTATCCCTTGGGTTGAAAATCTACTCAAGGTTTGCAAATCCCTACTAGCTATAATGGAATGATCATAGGGATGGAAAAAGCATGTTAGTCCTCCAAAAATCATTGTCCTCATTGAAATCTTTATCACTAAAAGAAAAAAATCTATTTGCACTTCACTTAAACCACTTGAGCAGAAATCATAGTCCCTCTTCTCAATCTCTTGGTCACAACTCGCTACTCAAAATTCCTAAAGTTTTCATTAAATTATTATTATTTGCTATTATGAGGAAACATGAAGTAGGAGAAGAAAAGAGAGGTGAGTCTCACAAAGGGAAGTTTCATAGGCACTTGCCTGATAGGTGAGCGGCAGCAATATATTCGTCATGGCATTCATTAGATTATTTTTCATTCTTCTGCTCCAACATTTGGTTTCTCCATTTGCCAATGCGGATTCAGCTTCTTTTTATCCTCATCGTCATCACCATTCTTTGCAGAAAGACAAGACTGCTCTTCTGGAATTCAAGAGGTCGATATTTGATCCGAACTCCACACTTTCTAACTGGGAAGAGGCTGTTTTTGTCTGCAATTTCACCGGCATCATGTGTGACAAGCACCATAACCATGTGATTCAAATAAACCTGACTGGCTCTAAACTAGTAGGAAAGATTTCACCCTTCATTTCAAACCTCACCCACCTTCGATACTTGATTCTTGATGACAATCACTTCATTGGCACCATTCCACCAGAACTTTCCTCCCTCCAACACCTCCAAACTCTCTCACTAATGAAAAATAACTTAACCGGTCCAATACCAGACACTTTCTCCCTCCTCACCAACCTTACTTTCTTTTCTGTTCGTGAAAACAGCTTGACAGGTTCCCTGCCACCTACTTTTTTCTCCAACTGCACTAAGTTAGGTAATGTAGATCTCTCTTACAACTTCTTTGCTGGTCAAATTCCAGCAGAAATAGGAAATTGTCAAGGATTATGGACCCTCAATTTATACAACAATCAATTCACAGGGCAACTTCCTGCCTCCTTAACCAATGTCACACTGTATAATCTAGATGTCGAGTACAATCTTCTATCTGGAGAACTACCTTTATACTTAGTAGGGAGGCAGCCTACACTTATGTTTCTTCATTTATCATATAACAACATGACAAGTCATGATAGCAACACCAATCTCTATCCATTCTTCGCTGCGCTGAGGAACTGCACTGATTTGGAGGAGCTTGAATTGGCTGGCATGGGCCTTGGAGGAACATTACCGAGCTCCATTGGCCATCCAAATCTCATGCGTATGGAACTGCAAGAAAATCGCATCTTTGGGTCAATTCCTCCAGAAATAGGAAATCTGTCAAATCTTAATGTGCTGAACTTGACATCCAATCTTCTAAACGGAACAATCCCAGAAGAGATCGGTCGATTGTCAAGGTTGGAACAACTTTCTCTGTCCCACAATTTTTTCAACATGAGAATTCCAGCAGCATTGGCGAAACTCCTTCATCTTGGTCTGCTTGATCTATCAAACAACAATTTCTGTGGAGAAATTCCAGCCAGCCTAGGAGATTTACTTCAGCTTAGATTTTTTGTTTCTCAATAACAATCTCCTTTCAGGGGCAATACCACCAAAACTACTAAAATGCACAAAGCTTAACAAGCTCGATCTGTCCCACAATAAATTAACAGGGAGGATTCCTCAAGAAATAGCAGAGCTACGTGAAATCAGAATATTCATAAATTTGTCACACAATCTTCTTGAAGGGCCTTTGCCAATTGAGCTCAGCAAGCTAGAAAATGTTCTAGCCATGGACCTTTCATCAAACAACCTCAGTGGGAATATCTTCCCCCAGATATCAAGCTGTATTGCAGTGGAGGTGATAAATTTCTCATACAATTCTCTTCAAGGGCAGCTTCCGGATTCTCTAGGTGAACTGAGGAACCTCAAGTCATTTGATGTTTCCAGAAATGATATATCTGGAACGATACCAAAGAGCCTGAGCAAAATTAATCTCACATTTCTGAATCTCTCTTATAACAACTTTGAAGGAACGATTCCCACTGGTGGCATCTTCAATTCTGCTACAAATATGTCATTCTTAGGCAACCAACATCTGTGTGGAAAAGCTTTTAGTAAACCAATTTGCCCTCAAAAGAAACACTGGTTTAGATCACGTATATTCTTGATTCTTTTTATCATAGTTATATTTGTGTCCGTGCTTTTATCAGCAGTGTGCTGTGTGATTGGAATTCGCCGTGTTAAACTAATGGTTTCTTCGAGGAGAACTGAAAGATCAAGAAAACCTCCAACACCAGAAATAACACAGAATTTCCCCAGAATCACTTACAGAGAACTGTCAGAGGCCACTGGAGGTTTTGATGACCGGCAACTAATTGGGACAGGTAGCTATGGACGTGTTTACAGAGGAGTTCTTCAAGATGGGACAAGCATTGCTGTAAAAGTTTTACATTTGCAGTCTGGGAATTCAACAAAAAGTTTCAACAGAGAATGCCAAGTTCTGAAGAGAATTAGACACCGAAACCTAATCCGGATCATAACAGCATGCAGTCTACCTGATTTTAAGGCTTTGGTTCTTCCTTATATGGCAAATGGAAGCTTGGACAGCCGCCTTTATCCACATTCTCAGTCAGGTTTGGGTTCAGGCTCTTCAGATTTAAGTCTAATTCAGAGAGTGAGCATTTGCAGTGATATTGCTGAAGGGATGGCCTATCTGCATCACCATTCCCCAGTCAGAGTAATACACTGTGATCTAAAGCCGAGCAATGTTCTTCTGAATGATGACATGACAGCACTTGTTTCAGACTTTGGGATTGCAAGGCTGGTTATGACAGTAGGGGCTGGTAATGGAGCTGGGGCCTTTGAGAACATGGGAAATTCGACTGCAAATATGTTGACCGGATCCATAGGTTATATTGCACCAGGTACTGATTCCTCCTTTTGTCTCAACACTCACTGTTAAAATAAACAAAAAATAAACTATCAATGGCAGAAGATGCAGAAGGTGTTTAATCTGTCAAAACATAATTTGACATTAACTGAAGGGAAAACTGCAAGAATAGTTAACAGGGCTCAGTTTGTTGAAAGTGAAAGCACCATCGTCTGTATTCTCCAACAACAAATTTTAAGTCATTTCCAGGAATCTAAACAAATCATATCTCTATCCCAAGTTTCAAATCATATTATGATAATACCACAAGATAAATATCAAAATAGCACACTCCTCAAATATGTAAGCCTTGATTGCATGTCAAAATATCATTTTACCACATGATTGACTTATTAGCAATATTGTACAAATTTGAAGTTTCTTTCTTTTTCTTTCTTTAAAGACTGTGTTGGTTGTTTCCAGGAGGTTCTGCTTTTCTTTTCTCTCTTTAAATGGTGCCATAAATTCAAACCAGTATATGTTAATCATTGAATTTTATGCTGCAGAATATGGATTTGGATCTAACACATCTATCAGGGGAGATGTATACAGCTTTGGAGTTCTAGTTCTTGAGATGGTGACTAGAAAACGACCAACTGATGACATGTTTGTCGGCGGTCTAAGCCTGCATAGATGGGTGAAGAGTCACTACCATGGAAGGATAGAAAAAGTGGTTGACTCGTCTTTGATCAGAGCTTCAAGAGATCAGTCCTCTGAAGTGAAAAGAATGTGGGAAGTTGCAATTGGAGAATTGATTGAATTGGGTATCCTCTGCACTCAGGAAACTCCCTCTACAAGACCTACCATGCTTGATGCTGCTGATGACCTGGACCGCCTTAAAAGGTACCTTAGTGGGGATACTACTGCGACGTTTGCCTCATCTCTAGGAATTTCTTCATCCACTCTAGATGATGACTAACAGCTTCTCAACATGCTGTACATAGAGTCATAAATTTAATTTTACTGTTTTCCTTTTCAAATGTTTGACTTGGAATCAATCAGAATCAGAACAGGGAGAAAAGATGGTTTGATAATAATATACGGTAACAATAACACTAATGACGGATATTTCAACATTTCTAACCAGGGTATTTGTACATAAACCCTCTCAAGCCAGACATACTAACATTAAACTGGAAATTCAAGCTCTAAAACCTGTCAGATTTGTTGGAAACTGTAACATAAGAAACAAGAAGATGTATGATAACTGTGGTGCTTAACTTCCTTCAGAAGTGTTGCTACTCATTTGTTTCCTACAGATATAATCTATAAGGTTGGGTAGATATTCAATGTGACTTTGTTAAGATTTCACTCAAGTAATCTACATATTACAAGAACTACACAAATGAGAAACTTCATAAACGTTTTACAAGATTTTGCTTGTCAGGTATACCAGACATGAGGGAAGCTACTTAGCTACATTCAATTAGCATTAAACTGATATCAGAAGCATATTTTTCATGTTTGGATTTCATGGGTTAACTACATTTACAATCCATAGCATTGAACAAAATCTGAAAAATAACCACAGAGATCACTCAAACAAAACAAAAGACTGCCAATATCCCCATGAAAATCAAGAAATGTTATGATGTGACAGCATTGTTAGTGGATCTGCCACCAATACTTGGAATGAATTCTATTATATTATATTATTATATATAATCTAGATTTAAGGACGATGGTGGTAGATGGCATTCCATGACAGTGACTCTATTTGGCAGTTTTCAAAAATTGAGGCGGCTGATATCTACTGTGCCAAACAAAAATGAATTCATAATTGTAAAATAAAAAGGAAACATGAGGGAACAAGACTTCCTATGTCCGAGCTTATAAATTATTCTGAAAAACAGCTACTTTCTACAAGCATTAAGTTCGAATATTATGAGCATCTTGTTGATATATCTTCCGCTGTTATAGCATCTAATGATTATAACAAAGCAATAATGCAATAAGCACAATACTAAAATGTAGGAGGAAAACAGACACTTGAAGAAGTTAAGATCAAAGCAACAGAAATTATGGTATATGACACAACCTCCAATTCAGCACCTTTCATCAGCAACGCATGTGATCAGCAGGTCGTTGCTTTGCAAGAATCACGTTTGCAAGCACATATGTCATCTTGAATCGCCAACATATTTGATTCTATAATCATTGCTCCTGAAGAGTTTTTCTTGTTGCTGAATGCCAGCAAAGCTAGAAGTTTTCATAGTCAAATTCCTTTGAAATTTCATCAGGGTTTCTAGAACATGCTTTGATCTGACAACTGAAAAATAGGAAATAAACTTTTTCATTAGAACTGGAAGGTTTGACATTATAAAGAAGTTCAAAAGTAATGTACACAATTATGGTTGATGTCCTAGCATATCATTAAGATATGGCAAATCTATTTTCAGGGCTGCAAATTACTCAACCAGTCATGAAATTTATGGATGGTGGGTAAAAGGAGACAATTTGAAAAAAAATTAAAGCAAATGATTTATGAAATGAAAGAATTTAGTGCACCACAAGTGTCAACGGTGTCTGTTTTCATCCAACATTATGATGGAGGCACTAGCATTGACATTACTAAAGCATAAGCTCAAAGGGTTCAAGGAATTGCTCAACAGCTATGAGAGCATTGGCACTGCATCCAAACCTCTCAAACAAATAAAGTGGAAAATGCATGCTCACTTCTTCAACTGAGGGGAATCTCAAAACTCTGATGCAAGTAATCAAGCAAAAATGTAGCATCACAAATCAAATTCATTGATGCTAGACAGGATTAGAAAATCAACTTCCTTATACATGATAGAATGTTACTTTGTTAAGGACATGAAGAATTAGTGTCTAGTTGTTCTTTAAACTTTAACTTGACAGGTTGACATGACAAGTACAGCCCACAAGGCATGAATCCTTGCAGCAAAAAGAGCACAAGTTCAAGGTTTTTTCTATCACATACTTAGCTTGTAAAATTCTACAACTACATTCTTCTCAAGAGTCCAATTTTTCTCATAAATTTCAATAATGCATACTTCTAACCCATAAGTTCTTTTATAAGATGATAAGGCATTTTCTTTGTATAAACAAAGACAACTTATTTGATAGTATTTTCTTATCTATTCTAATTCTAATTCTAATTCTAATTTAACTGGGTTTATTGTAAATTTGCCAACCAAATGAGTTGCTGCAGTTAACTCCCAGATAGCAATAAGTAAATATAGTATCCATAACTCAAAAAGAGCAAAAAAAAAATGATAGAAAACTCAGTACAAAGAAACAAGAAAATACCACCCAGGCACCCACTTGTGAAAGAAAACCAGGCTAAGCAGAGTGTCAGAAATACCTGACAGAATCGATGGAAATGAGGAAGAGGAACCCATTTTCTACAGTTTCGCCCAACGCTTGGAAGTTGGAACCATTTTTGTATTCGCGGCTTTATATATAAGTCTATTGACGACACAAAACTTACAAATTACAATGGTCCTTGTTTGTTTGCAGCCCAGACCAGACACCAGACCAGTAGACAATAGGCTCATATTTGGGCCTTGTCGCCCAGTTTGAGCCTCCTCCAAGAAACTCATGTATGGGCTAAAGATGAAATGGGAATATAAATTCCTTGATGCCTGTGCTCATTAGTGTATTAATTTCTTATTAAAATCATGGAGCAAATGATTCAATGGTTAAGTCTGAATCATCCCCCCTCATAGCTGTTATTTTGTATATTACCTCTTAAATTGTTAATTGTTTATAATCAACACCCAATTCTTTTCTCAAATTGGGATTTTTAAGTACCAATGCTAATTGGTTAAGTAGAACATTTTTGCTAGCATAGTCAAGTCTTGGAAGAGATATGCAGGGGATCAGAAAACATATACCAAATCAATCAAAAATCTAAAATGTAGGAAAGGGACTAAAAATAATTTGAAAAAAAAAAGTTTTTATTATTACATTGCAAAGTTGATTAACTCTTTACATCATAAAGTTTCTTATATGTATCTCTCTCTCAAACCTGACCTAATGCCATTACACAAAGACAAACCCAATAAAGTGAAAAAAACAGAGGAAAAAAAAACAGAGCAAAAGTAAACAATTCTCAAAGGCAGAACATCCTGGTTAACCCCATTTCATTCAACTTAATCAACTTCCTCAATCTTTGGTCCAGCTCCAGCACCAGCACCACCGGAACTAGCTTTCCCATATCCGCCATTCGGCATCTCAGCTCCGCCCATTGGCACATCTCCGGCACCACCTTGATACATCTTAGCAATAATTGGATTGCACAAGCCTTCCAATTCCTTCAACTTATCTTCAAACTCATCAACTTCAGCCAATTGGTTCCCGTCTAACCATTCAACAGTCTCATCAATAGCCTTCTCAATCTTCTGCTTATCGGCCGGATCAAGTTTTCCGGCAAACTTCTCATCTTTGATGGTGTTCCTCATATTGTAAGCATAATTCTCAAGGGAATTCTTGGCTTCCACCTTCTTCTTCACTTCCTCATCCTCTGACTTATACTTCTCTGCCTCTTGCACCATTCTTTCAATCTCTTCCTTGCTTAATCTTCCCTTGTCGTTTGTAATTGTGATCTTGTTCTTCACCCCTGCAGTTTTATCCTCTGCGGACACATTTAGAATACCATTTGCATCAATGTCGAAACAGACATTGATCTGAGGAACACCTCTTGGTGCCGGTGGGATGCCTGTAAGCTCGAATTTTCCGAGCAAATTGTTGTCCTTGGTTCTTGCCCTTTCACCTTCATAGACTTGAATCAAAACTCCAGGCTGATTATCAGAATAAGTTGAGAAAATCTGCTCTTTCTTGGTCGGAATCGTCGTGTTCCTCGGAATCAAAACTGTCATTACACCGCCGGCAGTTTCAATACCAAGGCTGAGAGGCGTGACGTCAAGAAGAAGCAAATCTTGGACTTTTTCATTTCCTTCACCACTCAAAATTGCAGCTTGAACAGCAGCTCCATAAGCAACAGCCTCATCAGGGTTTATGCTCTTACAGAGTTCCTTGCCGTTGAAGAAATCTTGTAAAAGTTGCTGAACTTTGGGAATCCTTGTTGACCCACCAACAAGAACAACATCATCAACTTGACTCTTATCAATCTTGGAGTCTCGAAGACATTTCTCAACAGGCTCCATGCATTTTCTAAACAAATCCATGTTCAATTCTTCAAACCTTGCTCTTGTAATAGTAGAGTAAAAATCAATACCTTCATAGAGAGAATCAATCTCAATGGTGGTTTGGGCAGTGGAAGAAAGAGTCCTTTTTGCCCTCTCGCAAGCCGTCCTCAGCCGTCTCAAAGCCCTTGCATTGCTACTAATGTCCTTCTTATGTTTCCTCTTGAATTCCTGAACAAAATGATTCACGAGCCTATTGTCGAAATCCTCACCACCAAGATGGGTATCTCCGGCCGTCGCTTTCACTTCAAAAATCCCTTCCTCGATCGTCAACAATGAAACATCGAAAGTCCCACCGCCCAGATCGAAAATCAAAACGTTTTTCTCACCGGACCGCGACGCTTTCTTGTCGAGACCGTAAGCAATCGCCGCCGCCGTTGGCTCATTGATAATTCTCATGACATTAAGCCCTGCAATTGCCCCTGCATCTTTCGTGGCTTGCCTTTGGGAGTCATTGAAGTAAGCAGGAACTGTAATAACAGCGTTTTTCACGGTCTGGCTCAAATACGCCTCTGCAACTTCCTTCATCTTGGTTAAAACCATCGACGAAATCTCTTCGGCGGCGAACTGTTTCTCTTCCCCTTTATAATTGACGACGATCATCGGCTTATCTCCAGGGCCGGCGATGACTTTGAAAGGCCAATGCTTCATGTCATCTTGAACGGACGGGTCAGAGAAACGACGGCCGATTAGACGTTTGGCGTCGAAGACGGTGTTTTGAGGATTCATCGCGACTTGGTTCTTGGCCGCATCGCCGATGAGCCGCTCGGTGTCGGTGAACGCAACGTAAGAAGGCGTGGTTCGATTTCCTTGGTCGTTGGCTATAATCTCCACTCGGTCGTTTTGCCATACCCCAACGCAGCTGTATGTTGTTCCCAGATCAATACCAATTGCTTTTCCTTCAGTTTTGGCCGCCATTGTTGTTGTATTGGTTGAAGAAAAAAAACGAAGCTGGTAAAAATAAAAAACAGAGTATAAGTGTTTGATGAAATGGGTTTTTTGATTTGGAGAGCTTTTTTTTGGTTGGTTGCTTTGATTTGATGAACTTGTTCTGATTGAGGATCCTGTGGGGCGAAGGAAGTTTATATATATAGTGAAAAGGAAAATTGAAGAAAAATCGAGACGGAAGTAGAAAGGAAAAGAAAGGAAAGAAGGGTGTGGGGAATACTGGAGAATTCTGGAGAAGGCGGGAAAAGGCTGAGGTGGTGAAATTTGGTATGGGTTTTGAAGGATGTGTGGGCCAGGGTTGAAGGCAGTCAACTGGCCAATGGAAAGTTTGGGAAACATCAGCAAGAAGAAATGAACATTGAACACGTGTGGGCTGGCGGCTTAGATTAGCTGTTCATTGAAGCCCACAATGTAGGAGGTTTTTTTGGGGGCCTTATGCAAGATACCTATTTTTTGTTTTAATTCTTTTGTTCTTGTTTGGTTTGGTAGTACTACTCAGTGTTTTGAAATCCGGACCGGCTTGGCCGGTCGAACCGGTTCAACCGGGATCCGGAGGCATTACCAATCCGGAGAATCCCCTCAACCCGTTGGGTATATGACTCGGTCAAAATCCGGAAAATTCGGAACCGGTTAACCCGGTAAAATCGGAAAAACCCGGGATTTCATTTTAAATCCTTAATTTTTTTTTTCTCCTTTCTCTGGTTTTCTCTCTAGCCACCTCTGTCGCCCTTCATCTGTTGTTTGGCCATCATAAACCCACCCTCATTCCTCCTCAGATCTGATTCCTCTTACACTCAATTCTCCAGATCTGTCTTATTTAGACTTTGCCCCTTGTTAATATTCTCCAGATCTGTCTTCTTTTAGACTTGCCCATTGTTATTTCTTTGATTTCATTTAAAGAAAAAATAAATATATAAGAGAACAATTTTAGGAAAGGTAAAAGAATAAGAAGGAGAAGAAATGGCTATACACAGATGAAAGTGAAACAAGTAGAAATGAAAGATGAAGGCAAGGACGGTTTGCCTATAAAGAAAGTCAATGTTCTCTTCCCTTTTTTTGTTCAGAAAGATGTTTTTAATTAATATTGATTTTTTTAACTTTTGAATTTCCAACCCTTTAACTTACTATTCCGGCTCAAACAAACATTCAACCTAATAAATACTCCATATGCCAAATTCATGACATCATGATGACGTCATCTCATAAAAACCCGGACGGTTGACCTGTTCCACCCGGTTAACCCGTGACCCACTGATTTCAACGGGTCATGGGCTGGGCCGAGTTTTAAAACATTACTGGGAAAAAACATGAATGAAAATATTATGATATGGAAAAATTCTTTTTCTCATCATTTTCCTTTTCTCACGATTTTCCATGATGATCCAAGCTAATTGGTAAGGATAGTCGATGGTAAAATTTTGTTAATACTACTTGATTTCTATCTCCTGAGTTGATAATAACAAAATTGAGAAAGTCATGTGAGAACGTAGATTCCAGTCTCATGCATTCTTCATTTTTTACTCTTTGTAAAACAAAAAAAAGTATTGTTTTTTCCATGTTAAAAAGTTTTATATTTTATAATCTTATCAAGGTTTATTTACTAAAAGATAAAGAAGTTTTATTGATTAGAACTTTTTGTCTCAGAGGACAATTAAAAGGATTTATTGCTTAAAAACGTTCCTAAACTTATACAAAACGGTCAAATAAGTCCCTGCACTTTTAAAAAAGCCAAATAAGTCCTTTTCGGTTATATGAATGAAAGTTAAAAATAACAATTGAAAGCAATAGGATGATGATCGTAATAGCAAAATTTATCGAGAATATTCATGGTTGATAACTTAGGTGACAAGACAAGACTTGTTTTTTGTTTGGCCAAAAAACAAGACTTGTTTAAAAAAAATATTTTTGATATTTCCTTTGTATTTACAAACTATCGGTTACATAAATAAAAGTTATTTTTCTTTGAAAATAAGAAAAATTAAATCTAAACCTTTAACAGGACAGCCCAATGGTTAAGAGCTAGGAGGACAAAATTAATTTCATGTTCAAATGTAGCAAAAAAAAAGTTAAATTAAATTTAAACTTCTAATCTTCAATTACATTTATTTTGTAAATACTAATAATTAGATTATCAAAGGAACATAATTAACAAAAAAAAAAAAGGAAAAAGAAACATCAGTAGCCAGGCCAATGCTTAGGAAAGGTCAAAACTTTTTAGGTTTAGGAAAGGTTCTTGACACGTGTACGGTGGAGGTTAGTTGAAGGATATGAGCCATTGAAAAAGATGAAAAAAGAGGAGACTTTACCTGTAAAGGGGAAATACTGGTTTTTACTGGAGAGAAAAATTTAATCCAAAACTTTAATGATCTCATTTGTACATGTGAAACCGAGTTAAAGCATAGACAAGAACCATAATTGGTACAACATTGAAAGGCAAAGCAAGCTCCTCATAGTCAAAGCTTTTTAACATTGCAAGAGCTTCCCTGTCATTGCTCAACTCTAAGAACCACCCAGATATGAGCAGGAAGTTTGGTTGTTGATGATGATTACATGTCCATTATCCTTTAAGCGACGGAGCAAGCTTCCAGCTTTGAAAGGAGACTTCGCCAGGCATCTGCAATGCTAAATATATTATTAGAGGGAAACCGAAATTCAAATCCCAAAATATTCAAACCTAGATCTTATCTCTTAAGGATAGGTTTAATCCTAGTTTAAATTCAAGTGTATATGTAATCTTATTAGATAATCTCTGTAGAGCTATATAAGCTACACTCATACTCAAATACAAACAAGACATTTTTCCCAAATCTATCTTCTTCTATTATGGTAATCAGAGCTTAAAAGCTTAACAGCGTTTTTTTTTTCCTCTTCCTCTTTTCTTTCTCTCGTCTTCACCATGTCTACAACCACTGTTTCCACAACCTCCAACCCTACTTCCACTCTCGTAACCATCAATTATGCTGCCCAACTTCCCATAAAATCAACCTCAAATAACTATCCCTCATGGAGAACTCAATTCAATTCCTTATTGCTTGGTCATAAGCTGCTGGGATTTGTCGATGGAACAAAATCCCCCCCCCCTTCCACCATTCAATCTGCTGCTGCGAATGGAACAACCTCCATCATTTCGAATCCTGAGTATGAGTTGTGGTTTCAGCAAGATCAACTCTTGCTTTATGGAATTATCTCCTCTTTAACAGAAGGAGCGGCGCCCTTCATTGCTTCCTGCACAACGTCAAAACAAGCCTGGGACAAGCTTACTCATATGTATGCTAGCAAGAGCAGATCAAGGATGATGTCTCTGAAGGATAAGCTGGCTCAACCAAGGGGCTCCAGATCTGTAAGTGAATACTTCCAGTCTATTCGCACTATTGCTGATGATTTAGCACTAATAAACTCTCCAGTCTCGAAAGATGATCTTGTGATCTATGCTCTCAATGGCATTGGTCAAGAATACAAGGAAATTGCTGCAAGAATTCGAGCCAGGGAGTCTGTTATTTCCTATGAAGAATTAATGGAGAAGATGTGTGACTATGAGCTTTTTCTGAAAAAGCAAGACTCTGCCACTGATCCTATTGTTGCAACAGCCTATTCAGCTCAGAAACAACACAGTAACACCGGTAGCAGGTTCAAACCCCAAAATCATCAATCAAAACAAAATTGCAGGCCCTCTCAATCTACTAGCACGCATGGCAATAGGCATATCTGCCAATTTTGTGACAAGCCTGGACATTCTGCAAAATGGTGTCGCAAAATCAAGCCTCAGAAAGCTCCCATGACTGCTAACCATGTTACTGCAAACCCTTCCTCTCACACACCAGTGAAGAACACTCCCTGGATAGCTGATACGGGAGCTTCTCATCATGTCACAGCCAAATTGGATAATCTGGATCTCAACACGCCTTATGATGGCACAGATGAGTTATATGTTGGAGATGGTACTGGTATTTCTATCTCTCATACTGGATCTGCAACTTAAAACTCCAAATACCTCTTTTGCATTGAAAGATGTTCTAGTTGTTCCTAAAGCCAACAATAATCTTGTTTCAGTTTCCAAATTTTGCAAAAATAATCATGTCTCATGTGAAATTTTTTATTCTTGTTTTTTGGTGAAGGACTTGTCTACGAGGAAGCCACTGGTTCGAGGCCTGAATAGGGATGGTGTGTATGAGTTTCCTCCTGATGATTCTCTTCTTGGAGGGAAAGATTTAGCTTTAGTTGGCACTAGACAGAACAAGCAAATCTGGCATCAGAGATTAGGTCATCCTTCATCTCAAACCCTGCAATTTCTTATTAACCATTTTGATTTACCTTGCTTTAAGGATTCATCTACTCAACTTTGTACTTCTTGTGCTTGCAATAAAATTCATAAGTTACCTTTTGATCATTTGAATTTTATCACTAAAACACCACTTGAAATTTTGTTTACTGATGTTTGGGGTCCAGCTCGTATTCCTTCTCCTGATGGAATTAAATACTATGCTAGCTTTGTAGATTATCATACCAGATATACTTGGTTTTTTTCCCATGAAATTTAAGTCTGATGTCTACTCCATTTTTCCCAAATTTAAAACTCTTATGGAAAAGTTTTTTAAGACAAATATTCTGACAGTATTTTCTGATTGTGGTGGTGAGTATGAAAAATTAAAGCCATTTTTCAGTTCTCTTGGCATTCAACACTTGCAAATGCCACCACATACCCCTGAGAACAATGCTGTTGCAGGAAGAAAACATCAAAGTATAGTGGAAACTGGCCTTACCATTATTCACAATGCATCAATGCCTTTGAAATTTTGGCCTTATGCATTTCAAGCTGCTGTCTCTCTGGTAAACAAACTACCAACTAAAGTTCTTTCTAATAAAAGCCCTTATGAATGTTTGTTTCACCAGACTCCAAATTACAGTAAACTCAAACTTTTTGGATGTCTATGTTTTCCTTGGTTAAAACCTTATTCTCAGCATAAGCTTCTTCCCAAATCGAGGCCTTGTGTTTTTCTAGGGTATGCAAAAAATCAGAATGCTTATTTGTGTTTAGACATAGATACAAACAGAATCTTTGTCTCCCGTCATGTCCTTTTCAATGAATATAGGTTCCCTTTTGCATCTTGTTCAAATCCTACAGCTTCACAGCCTCCTGCTTCTCAAACTAGTGTATTCACTGATGTTCCAATTACTCAAACAGTCACTCCACTGCAGCCTATTTCTATTCACTCTTCCAGTGCAGCTGCAAACTCTTCTACACCTCCACTAGTGGCTTCATCAGTGGACAACCTTGCTCTACCAACTAATGAGGTAACAAATTCACTTCCTCATTCAATTCATTCTTCTTCACAAACCTACATCTTCTGTCTCTCAACCTACTCGTACTCATCCCATGAGAACTAGATCTCAAAATCAGATTTACAAGCCTAAAAAGATATTCACAGCCACCAAATATCCGATTGAGCCGACTGAGGAGCCAACCTGTGCTTCCAAGGCTGTTAAAATTCCTCACTGGAAAGAAGCAATGTATGAAGAACTAGAGGCTCTGCATAGGAACAAGACTTGGGAGCTAATTCCACCACCCTCTGATCGTAATGTCATAGGTTGTAAGTGGGTGTTTCGGGTTAAAAAGAACTCTGATGGAAGTATTTCCAAATACAAGGCAAGACTCGTTGCCAAAGGTTTTACACAGAAAGCTGGACTGGATTATCATGAAACATTTAGTCCTGTCATTGAACCTATTACTGTAAGAATGGTCTTGTGCATTGCAGTGTCAAATGGGTGGCCATTGCATCAAATGGATGTTAACAATGCATTTTTGCAGGGGGAGCTGAAAGAAGAAGTTTTTATGAAACAACCACCCATGTTTGTTGACAGAGCTAGGCCACACTATGTCTGCAAATTGCAGAAGGCTCTTTATGGTTTGAAATAGGCTCCAAGGGCTTGGTATTGTGCCTTGAGTACTTTTCTCAAAACCTATGGTTTTCTAAATTCAGCTGCTGATACTTCATTGTTTATATACTGCAAAGATGACATTTTAGCATATATATTAGTATATGTTGATGATATTATACTAACTGGTAACAATGATGAATTTCTGAAGAAGTTTAGTGCAGCTCTCTCTTCCAAGTTTTCTCTGAAGGATCTTGGACACTTAAATTACTTACTCAGTGTTGAAGTTGAGACTAGAGATAATGGCATTTTTCTTTCTCAAAGGAAGTACATCACTGATATTCTGGACAAAGCTAATATGAGTGGAGCAAAATCTAGTAACACTCCCATGTCAACAACAGCTGCACTTACCTTGCATGATGGCACAGCATTTGTTGATGCTCATCAGTTTCGACAGATACTTGGTTCACTGCAATATCTTTCCTTAACCAGACCAGATATTAGCTTTGTGGTTAACAGGCTCTCTCAACTTATGCATAAACCTACTGAGAAGCATCTTCAGGCCTTGAAAAGAGTACTTAGATATCTCAAAGGGACGCTGCAACATGGTCTTTTTATTCAGAAACTTGCAAATCCAGTGCTCACTGCTTATTCAGATTTTGATTGGGCTGGCAATCCAGATGATAAAAGATCTACCTCAGGTTATGTCATTTATCTTGGTAATACACCTATCTCCTGGAGTTCTAAAAAGCAAAAAACAGTGGCAAAATCCTCTATTGAAGCTGAATACAGGTCCATTGCACAAACAGTTTCTGAACTTACTTAGATCAAATCCTTGATGAAAGAGTTGCATATTCCTTGTCCTTCAAATCCAGTAATTTACTGTGATAATTTAAGTGCAACTTACACTTGTGCCAATCCAGAGTTTCACACTCGCATGAAGCATCTTGCGCTTGATTATCTTTTTCTTCGAGAAAAGGTCCAAGCTGGTGAACTTCAATTCAAGCATATCTCCTCCAAAGATCAGCTCGCTGATGCTCTAACCAAACCCCTTTCTAGTGACAGATTTCATATGCTCATTTCCAAGATTGGTGTTCTTGATCGATCCACCATCTTGAGGGAGGATATTAGAGGGAAACCGAAATTCAAATCTCAAAATATTCAAACCTAGATCTTATCTCTTAAGGATAGGTTTAATCCTTAGTTTAAATTCAAGTGTATATGTAAACTTATTAGATAATCTCTGTACAGCTATATAAGCTACACTCATACTCAAATACAAACAAGACATTTTTCCCAAATCTATCTTCTTCTATTATATATATAGTCTTAAATATAAAAATGTTGAAAATAATTGTTTCACAGTTTCAGAATTTCCAAACGTGAACACGCCCATGAAGAATTCCTTGTCAATGTCAAACATATATTCCAAAATTACAAAACAACTTTGAAACAAATTAAGGATTTTGATATTCAATTCTCTCTGGTTTGGTGGTCGAAGTAGAGATGAGGATTTGAAACAAAAGGGTATCTTCATTTTTTGAATTTAAAAACCAAAACTTGTGACTGCTTAAAATCTCCATTAGCATTATCTTCCTCCTTTTGCCTTCTATGAAGATTCTTAGATCTGGGCTTTAACTTTAGCCTGAACATGAAAAGATATTCAGATTTGGACATTTTTTTTATAAATTTGAAAAGAGGCTGGATTTGGATACTTGGGTTTTAATAGCACCAGTGAGGGGCGGTCGAGTTAGAGCTATGGCGGTGAGCTGACGACACTTCATCAAATTCTGCACTTCCCTTATTTTTTTGGATAAGTGAGATTTGATCCTTAAGGAGAGAAGAAAAATCCAAAAATTAATTCTTTAATATGAAAATAATTGGAGAAAGGAAGAAAATGATACATGAACCAATATCTCATATGAAGAAGAAAAGTAGAAAATTTTCTACTGCAATTTCCATGGAAGACTAAGAAGAGAGGGAATATTGTTATTTGTTAATGACAAGTGGGTCATGCTAATTACAAAATTACTTTTACCTTCTGGTTTTCTCCAACTTCTTCTTTAGGTAGTTTTCAACTCAATCAACAGTCCACATGCTCTAATCAATATGAGTCGTACATGTGTCACCAACCTTTCCTAAACCTCTACAATTTTAACCTTTCCTAAGTCGCCACCAGTAGCCAAGGCCGGATTTTATTTGGAAAGTTTTTGGCCAAATTGTTCATTAGTACCCTATCATTGTGAATTTCTTCAATTTGGTACCAAAAATGCCCTTTTTATTCACTTAGCTCCCTGATTCACCAAATTAAAAGATTAGTAAATCTCATTAATCGATTTGCACCCCAAGTAGTTTTTTTTTTCTTTTTATAATCTCCAATAGTGGCGTTTGTTGTCAATAAACAAACAGAATGGTGTTGAAAAGGAATTTGTTAAGGATTATTTATATAGGAATGGACGTGAAAAGGAATCTGTATAGGATTATTTATATAGGAATTCGTATAAGTTATCGATGCAAGATAGATAGAATTAAAGTGATACGCATTATTTATATAGGATTTTCATATAAGGAATTTGATTTATTCTTGTTGCTAGAGTTACTGAAAAGTTTTATGTTCAATTGCAGATGGTGGTAAAAATGATAAATATTTTAAGCACTATCTTCTTAAAAAATGACAACCAAACAACTATATATTTAAATTATATACTTAATTTTATAAGCCCCTTATTCGGCTCTGATTCCAATTTCTGGTTTTTCAGACAAATACATTCCTTAATTTATTTTTATTTTTTTTTACTGCTTCAAATTAAAAGAGGTAATTGAGCAGAATGGGGAGCCATTTATGGTGGTCGACATACGTCTGTTTGATGTTGTGCTCAAGAAAATCATATCCACCCCCACCACATCGATATCAGAAAACACGAAATTTGCGACCTATACCTATGTGAAGCAACATGCAACTTCGGTGCGCCAACCAACCAAAACATATTGTATCTATATGAATTATATATTTGTTTTTATACAACTCCAATTTGAAACGAAAGCATGCATAATTTCTTTCTTTTTACATTTACAATTTTTTCAGGTGGACTTATTGAAAGAAAGAAGGTCCATCTCATTGACACGTTCTAATTCAAAATCCAAAATTAGAAAACTTAATTACCTATTGATATTTTTCATCTCCTCGATACCGTGGTTACTTTGTTGCTCATATATTAAATAACATGAGCCCTTGAGTTTGTTTCACGATTTGACTAAAGTCAATGAATTCCTTACAAGTATCTAATGGAAAATATAAGAGTAATTTTCAAAGGCCTATATCTGAAATTTTCAAACAAATTACCCATAAGAGTTTTTAGAAATAAAACTACTGAATGATAAAATTAAAAACTACGTGAATACAGAAACCCACGTGTATCAGAGGGTGAATTACAAGCCATTAGAAGATAATAATAAGAGAAATGTCACCGAGGAAAGAATAATGTTGGGCGACGAAGAAGCTAATACTATTAGAAGAATAAAAGAAGGGACTTTGATGGAGATAGAAATGTCGAACACTGTGCCATTCAATCTGTGAATGTATGATTTTATGTGTGAAGGGACTTTGTTGTTATTAGTAGTTTTAGGGACTTTGATGCGTTATTGTTGTTGTTGTTTTCCAAAAAAAAGATAAGATTAAAAACTACCCATCATTTGTTCTTTAAAAAAAAACTACCTAAAACTATTATTTAATTTAACAGTCAAGTAGGGAGAGTGTGGGGTTCTTGTTTGAAATAGCAATGGAGAAAGATGCGATGTCCGTGTTATCTGCAATTATTTTAAGAGTACATTCATATTTGGAAATAAATGCAAGGTTGTCTTTAAATCCGTAATGTACTTGTTTGTAGTGCATCCCTTCCATATCGGTGATCGAAGTGAGATAGACAGAATTGAGGTAATACACATTATTTATATAGGATTTTCATAAAGAGAATTTGACTCATTCTTGTTGTTAGAGTTAATGACAAGTTTTATGTTTAATTGCAAATGGTGGTGAAAATGATAAATATTTTAAGCACAATCTTCTCAAAAAATGACAACCAAACAACTATATATCTAAATTATGTACTTAATGTTACAAAGCCCTTAAAGATAAAAAAAAAAAAAGACTTTGATTCGTCTCTGATTCCAATTGTTGATTTTTTAGAGTATATGAATATCGACTCTGATTCGACATTTAAAATTTTGGATTGTAACCGACCGAACCGACCGCCACAAAACTATCAGTTTTATATTTGTTTTTATACAACTCCAATTTGAAACGAAAGCATGCATAATTTCTTTCTTCTTACATTTACAATTTTTTTTTCAGGTGGAATTATTGAAAGAAAGAAGGTTCATCTTGTTGACATGTTCCAGTTCAAAATCCATAATTAGGAAACTTAATCAGCTTTTGATATTTTTCTATCTCCTCATTACCATGGTTACTTTGTTGATATAGGCTATATATGACATTTTCAAACAAATTTTATTTTTTAAAAAAGAAAACTACTCATTTATTTAAAGCGGACTAAATTAAATTATATAAATAACATTTTTCTGAAAAATAGTTATATAACTTTATTGAAAAATAGTTATTGTATAACTTTATAAAAAGACATATACAGTGTCTTAATAAAAAAAACATATACAAAATAATAAAAAGACATTATAAGCAGTATCTTAATAAAAGGACATACAATCTTTTTAGTTTTTCACCAAATCTTCATATATCTTCTTGTTGACTGCGAAAAGTGTCCCGCTCCCTTTACGTTTTCAAACTCCGTCTGTAGCAGTCGTCGACCCCAATTTTGATTTCTTCAGGTTGTCCAGCCTTCCTTAGTGCCTCCTTTTTTCCCTTCTTTCCTTTAATTGAAGTACTCTCCTCTCCCTAAGTATCTTATCAAAAGTCCTGCAGTTTTTAATGCCCCCAAAGCTCTGTTTCCTCAAATCTTCTATTGGATACGGGACAGAATCCATCGAGAGAAAAACGGAGTAAAAAACAGAATCTTAAATGTGTGAATGTATGATTTTATGTTTGAAGGGACTTTGTTGTTATTAGTAGTTTTAGGGACTTTGATGCGTTATTGTTGTTGTTGTTGTTGTTTTCCAAAAAACAAATTATAAGATTAAAAACTACCTATCATTTGTTCTTTACAAAAAAAATGATAACTATTTTAAGCACAATCTTCTCAAAAAAATGACAACAAAACAGCTATATATCTAAATTTTGTACTTAATGTTACAAAGCCCTTAAAGATAAAAAAAAACGGCTCTGATTCCAATTGCTGATTTGTTAGAGTATATGAATATCGGCTCTGATTCGGCATTTAAAATTTTGAATTCCAACCGACCGAACCGACCGCCACAAAACTATCAGTTTTATATTTGTTTTTATACAACTCCAATTTGAAATGAAAGCATGCATAATTTCTTTCTATTTACATTTACAATTTTTTTTCAAGTGGAATTATTGAAAGAAAGAAGGTCCATCATGTTGACATGTTCCTGTTCAAAATCCATAATTAGGAAACTTAATCAGTTTTTGATATTTTTCTATTTCCTCGTTACCATGGTTACTTTGTTGATATAGGAGTAATTTTATAAGGGCTATATATGACATTTTCAAACATATTTTATTTTCTAAAAAAGAAAACTACTCATTTATTTAAAGCGGACTAAATTAATTTATATAAATAATATTTTTTTGAAAAATAGTTATATAACTTTATTGAAAAATAGTTACTGTAGAACTTTATAAAAAGACATATACATTGTCTTAATAAAAAAACATATACAAAATAATAAAAAGACATTATAAGCAGGGTCTTAATAAAAGGACATACAATCTTTTTAGTTTTTCACCAAATCTTCATATATCTTCTTGTTGACTGCGAGAAGTGTCCCGCTCCCTTTACGTTTTCAAACTCTGTCTGTAGCAGCCGCCGACCCCAATTTTGATTTCTTCAGGTTGTCCAGCCTTCCTTAGTGCCTCCCTTTTTTTCCCTTCTTTCCTTTAATTGAAGTACTCTCTTCTCCTTAAGCATCTTATCAAAAGCCCTGCAGTTTCTAATTCCCCCAATGCTCTGTTTCCTCAAATCTTCAATTGGATACGGGACAGAATCCATCGAGAGAAAAACAGAGGAAAAAACAGAATCTCAAATGTGTGAATGTATGATTTTATGTTTGAAGGGACTTTGTTTTTATTAGTAATTTTAGGGACTTTGTTTTTATTAGTAATATTAGGGACTTTGATGTGTTATTGTTGTTGTTGTTGTTATTGTTTTCCAAATAAAATGATAAGAATAAAAACTACCTATCATTTGTTCTTTAAAAAAAAAACCTACCTAAAACTACGATCTTTTCTTTTTTAAAAAAAAAAAAGACAATCGCAAACAACTATATATCCAAATTATGTACTTAGTGTTACAAACCCCTTCAGTATCAGAGTGGCTCTGATTCGACTCTTAAAATTGCTGGTTTTTTATACTATATGTATGTGTGTATGTGTGTATATATATTGTATCTATACGAGTTTTATATTTGTTTTTATACAACTCCTATTTGAAACGAAAGCATGCATAGAAAGAAAGAAGGTTCATCTTGTTGGCATGTTCCAGTTCAAAATTAATAATTAGGAAACTTAATTAGTTTTTGATATTATGCTATCTCCTCGTTACCATGGTTACTTTGTTGATATAGGAGTAATTTTACAAGGGCTATATATGACATTTTCAAACAAATTTTATTTTATAAAAAGAGAAAACTACTCATTTTTTTAAAGCAGACTAAAATTATATAAATATAATTTATTTAGAAATAAAAATTTATCATATATTTATTTAAAAACAGAGAAATTAATCGAAAAATCTTCATAAAACGTTGAAGCACTCGATTTATGACAAGGTAATAAGCCAATCACATCAAATCTGATTACTTCAAAGCCATTAAATCCCATCCATGTCATTGATTGCCTTTTGAGCATCTTGCTTATTTCTAAACGGAAATATAACCAAAACTCTTTGAACCCCTAGTATTTTTTTTTTTTGGTCTCGTATAACCCTTGCATTCAAACACAAGTACTTTACAAACAATAAAATAAGGCAGCATCTAAAATTTTAGGGCAGAGATAGAATCTAAAATTTGGAATCCTTCTTGGAGCTGGAAACTAAGCCTATTGAAAGCATTCTTCAGACCGGGGATGAAAAGAAAGGGATAGCAAATCGATAATTGAATAACAGTGTCAACACCGTTGGACAAGTGATCACACTAGTCATTATTGAATTGAAGAACCAATGTTTTCCAAGATATATTTTGAACATAATAATGGTTGTATTCTTGCTTTGTTGCCTTTGTATGCTTGGCAGTCTACGTGATCGTTTCAATAACCTCATGTTCATTTGGAAAAGGGATACATATGACATAGGTGATGAAGTCACTATCAATGGTGTCTCTCGGAAAATCATTGACATCCGAACCAAAATAACAATCTTTGAAGGCGGTGTTGAAATTCCGAACACTGATATTCGTATCGCTACTTTGAGGAATGTTACAAGGGCCAATAATGCTGTATAAATGGAAATGTGATTAGTGCTGCAATAAATATGATGTTCAGTCTGATTGGAAAGCTCATCCAAAGACATGCAGCACAAAGGAATATATATATACTGGCTTGAAGAGGGGTGATAACTTTTCATATATTGGCTTGTAATGCATCCCTCCCATATTGGTGATCGATGCGAGATAGACAAAATTGAGGTAATACGTATTATTTATACAGGATTTTCATAAAGAGAATTTGATCCATTCTTGTTGTTAGAGTAATTGACAAGTTTTATGTTCAATTGCAAATGGTGGTGAAAACGATAAATATTTTAAGTACGATCTTCTCAAAAAATGACAGCCAAACAACTATATATCTAAATTATGTACTTAATGTTACAAAGCCCTTAAAGATCAAAGAGGCTTTGATTCGGCTCCGATACTAATTGCTGGTTTTTTAGATTATATGAATATCGGCTCTGATTCTGCATTTAAAATTTTGGATTGTAACCGACCGAACCGACTGCCACTATATTATTAGTTACATGAATAAAAGTTATTTTTCTTTGAAAACTAAATACTTTAATAACTCAAAACAAAAGAGATTTAATCAGTTGGAACTTATAAGGCACCATAGGTAAAAACATGTAAAAAGAAAGAAACCCGATTGAAGAGAAAAATAAAAGGAGAAGAATCAAAACTTAAGCTCGAAAACCAATGAATCATAATTTTTGGATCAAGTCGATTTATTGTATAAATGTATAAGGAAGATAGATATGATACACTCACATTCAAGTGACTAAATTGCAACGAGTTGATGGAAGAGTTCTTAAAGCTTTATGGGGGAAAAGCTGTTATAAAAGTACTTTTGCTTTGGCACAAGGGACTTCATTTGGTCTTATTTTGATTTGGAGGGATGATTTCCATGTGCAATTAAAACATAATAATATACTGTAATACTAAATGAAGAATGATGAAGTTAACATCCTGGAATGAAGAAAGATGGCTCGCTTAAAGAGCTTAGTGCCTTGTTTTCCTACATAGTAGATGGAAAAGAAAAGAAAATGTACGTAAAGAGAGGAATCAATGGAACATTTGTAGAATTAAATCAACTATGTTCAAAACCATTCACTCATTGATCATAAAATTGTTTTCTCGAAAATAACAATCGAAAACAATAGGATGATGAACGTAATAGCAAAATTTATCGAGAAGATTCATGGTAAATAACTCAAGTGACAAAAAATGTCCTTTTTATTCATTTAGCTCCCTGATTCACCAAATTGAAAGATTAGCAAATCTTATTAATCAATTTGCACCGCAAGTAGTTTTTTTTCTTTTTATAATCTCTAATAGTGGCGTTTGTTGTCAATAAACAGACAGAATGTTGGTGAAAAGAATTTGTATAGGATTATTTATATAGGAATGGTGGTGAAAAGGAATTTGTATAGGACTATTTAGATAGGAATTTGTATAGGACTATTTAGATAGGAATTTGTATAGGTTATCGATGCAAGAAAGACAGAATCAAAGTAATATGCATTATTTATATAGGATTTTCATATAAGGAATTTGATTCATTCTTGTTGTTTGAGTTATTGAAAAGTTTTATGTTCAATTGCAGATGGTGCTGAAAATGATAAATATTTTAAGTACGATCTTCTTAAAAAATGGTAAATAAACAGCTATATATTAAAATTCTATACTTAACGTTACAAACCCTTATACGGCTCTGATTCGCCTCTGATTCGGCTCTGATTCCAATTGTTGGTTTTTCAGACAAATAAATTCATCAATCTTTGTTTTCGTTTTTTATTGCTTTAAATTAAAAATGGTAATTGAGCAGAATGGAGAGTCATTTATGGTGGTTGACATATTGTTTGACGTTTTGCTCAGGAAAATCATATCGAACACCACCATATCGCTTTTAAAATACACGAAATTTGCGACCTATAACTATGAGAAGCAACATGCGTCTTCGGTGCGCCAACCAACCAAAATATATTGTATCTATATTTATTTTAAATTTGTTTTATACAACTACAATTTTAAACGAAAGCATGCAAAATTTCTTTTTTTTTACATTTACAAATTTTCCAGGTGGACTTATTGAAAGAAAGAATATCCATCTCATTGACACGTTCCAATTAAAAATCCATAATTAGCAAACTTAATTACCTCTTGATATTTTTCCACTCCTCGATACCGTGGTTACTTTGTTGCTCATATATTAAATAACGTGAGCCCCTCAGTTTGTTTCACGATTTGACTCGGAAACAAACTCAGTTGCTAAACCCAATAAACTCCTTACAAGTATCTAATAGAAAGTATAAGAGTAATTTTATAAGGACTATATCTGACATTTTCAAATAAATTACCCATCAGAGTTTTTACAAAGAAAATTACCTAATGATAAAATTAATACGCATTATTTATATAGGATTTTCATAAAGAGAATTTGATTTATTCTTGTTGTTAGAGTTATTGACAAATTTTATGTTCAATTGCAGATGGTGGTGAAAATGATAAATATTTTAAGCACGATCTTCTCAAAAAAATGACAACCAAACAGCTTATATCCAAATTTTGTACTTAATGTTACAAACCGCTTAAAGATCAAAGAGCCTCCGATTCGGCTCTGATTCCAATTGCTGGTTTTTAGACTATATGAATATCGGCTCTGATTCGACATTTCAAATTTTGGATTGTTTTTTTTTTTTAAGTGTTCAACCAAAATTTTAATGGTTTTTAAATTTTGGATTGTAACCGACCGAATCAACCGCTACTAAATTATATAATATTTTATATAATTTATTAGATATATATAATATCTGAAAATTCCCTCAAATAAAAAAAAACTCTGAAAATTAATAATTTTAATTTATAATTTATAATTTATATATAAGTTTTTTGTTTTAATGTTTTATAATAATTTATATATTTATATTTTAACATTAAGAAATAATAAAATTAATTTAAAATAAAATTTTATTTATTTTTTTAGTTTGTAAAATTAAAAAACAAAAATCAAAACCGATTGTAACCGTCGATTATAATAATAACCGGTTTCTTATATTTTTCGGTCACTTTTCGATTTTACACATTGTTTTTTAAAAACCAAACATGATTGGTCGATCCAATCGGTTGAACCAGGTATCGGAGGCTTCGCCAGTGTGGGATTTGAACCCATAACATAGTAAAAAGATTTTAAACTATTGAATCATTCTACCAAAATACTTTTTATGTCATTGTTATACAACAATTAATATTTATTATATATAAAAATATTATTTTGATCTCAATTGACCTTATCAAACCAACAGATAGTTGGACCAATTGAACCGATCAAACCATCATGATCGGTTCGATTTTTAAAACCTTGATTTTTACATATCTCACGAATTAAAGGCAACAAAAAACACGAAAACTGATTGAAACCGACATGATCCCCCTAATTTAAGCAATTGACAATACTAGAAGAGTGCCCGCGCCAAATGGCGCGGATTGTCCACTTTTATTTTATCATCATCACATCACCAGATTGTCTACTTTGATTTTGTCTTTCAATAAATTGTAGAATATCTTTAATATATACACATAGTTAATTCATTGCTTCTCAATGCTATTATATGTATCCAAAAGAATTAAATCCTAATCAAGATAAACATGAAAAGTTGGGAGGAAAAGAACTTTCAATATAAATGTAACGCTAAGTCGTAAGAATGATTTCTTTTTTGTTTTGATAACTATGATAAAATGAAAATCCTAATTACAGAGTAAAATATTAGATGCAATGGAAGAGGTCTTTCATAAAAGTGATTGCTTGAAGTGGTAAAAAATAGGATTTGTTAAGTCAGAATCAGAACTGAAGCAATAAAATAAGTAACCAATAAGGAGATCTAAAAATATTGAATAAATAAGCAGTCTGTAATTTGAATAATTTTTTTTTGTGAGAATAATTAAACAGGTAATCTGAACAGAATTGGATCAAATCAGGGGCAAAAAGCATGAAATGAATATGAACAGCTATGAAGATAAGGAATGCAGCTACGTAGGAATCCTTTTGTTGATATGTAACCTGAACAATGAGATTAAAATTTAGGTCCAATTTATGTCAAATGTCGCTTGAGCACTCTGAAACTCATACCAAACAACTTTCAGTTTCATGAACAATGAAGATAAGGAATGCAGCAACGTAGGAATCCTTTGTTGATATGTAACCTGAACAATGAGATTAAAACTTAGGTCCAATTTATGTCAGATGTCGCTTGAGCACTCTGAAACTCATACCAAACAACTTTCAGTTTCATGCAGGCAGATCATGTATTGCAGTAGCACACCGAAAAAAGAATAACATTAAGAAACAAACGTCTATGGTGAATAAGCAGGTGTTACGGATTCCGATTAATTTAGATAAACTGTGGCAAAACTCATGAAATGGCATATGTTTCACCTGAAGCATGTCGAGAGTATCTGCACTATATACCAAAAGGGGTTTGCTATTCACCGCCCCCCTTTTTATAATTTTTGACACTTTTGCCCTTTGCTTCATTTTGTAACATTTCAAATCCTCTGAAATCACCAAGCTAATTACTAACGTGAAACAAGCCGAGAACTCCGGAAATGGACGATAACATGGGATTGAGATAACCCTAAATATCGCCCTAATAAAACTAATTAAAACTAATAAACTATTAAACAATCAAAATTTAGATTAATTAACAGTAGTTAATCATAAATTAACTAATTAAAACTAATAAACTAAGTAATTAAATACTAATTAATTAAAAATTATTTTTTTTAAAGAGCCATGGCCTTGCCGCCCATTTTGGGCAAACTGCCCAGGTTGGGCGGCACAGCCCTAAAAACAAAAAAAAAACCCAAAAATTTAAATTTTTTTCTTTAGATCTGGATTTTCATAATGTAAAACTTACAAATTTCACTTTTAGGGTTTGAAGGTTGAGAGTTTGAAGAAGTTGTTAGAAAGTTTAAAATATGAACAAAGGAAAAAAGTGTAAAAAGGAGGGCGGTATTTAGCAAAAGGGGGGCGGTGTTTAGCAATCCAGATACCAAAAATTTACAATGCAAACTGAAAATACAGCAACGGAGGAATATGAGAATGTCTACTCTTTTACAAAAGACTATTAAATAATTTACTCAAAATTTTGCATCACCAAACTTTCACCATTCTGATTCATATACCATTTGTGAGTCCTATAAACTGTAAAAGAAGAGAGAAAGATGGGTCATAAATCTTTTTGAAAAGGAAGGTTGGGAAAGTGATGACAAGGTCCTATATAGGTTATCCATCAAACGAAAACAATCAAAATATTCCCACGGTTTAGAGAAAACTTCTCCTGGTTTTCATAGTTTCAGGACCATAACACTTTAGTAGGACTTCTAAAGTATGGGCTATGAAACACATTAGTAATCTTTGAACTACATGAGGAAAGTGACCAGGAGGAAATGAAAGAAAAAAAAACAGAACAAAATATTCTCATGAATCCCTTATAATGTCAGTAAAACACACATCAATGTAAAGTTTGATAGATAATTTAGTTTCAGCAAAAAAAAAGATAGATAATTTAGAATGTTGACTATGTAAAGTAAAGAATAATAAAGCAATGTCGTAGTAAAAAGCTTTGTAAATAATTCTCCTTCTACAAATAAATAAAAAAGACTCATAAATTACATGCCAAATGAAGTTTGTACAACTTGGTAAGGCTGGAGTGAAAAAAAAACATCGAAAGCAAATATATATAAGAGGCAATAAAATCGAATTAAAATCAATAATCACATAGTATGGAAAACATGGATTATCTTAATAGCGAGAAAAGAATGAATGTGCATAATATTAAACAATAGCATATTCTGCTTTATTTATCATAATAAAAAAGAAAGAAAATTCAGTCCGATTCAAATATAAGTGTAGGAAATTTCAATTGTAAGTGTTAACAATTAATTGAAAGATTTTAAATGGACAAAGTGATTCAAGTGGGTATGGAAAGGGGAAAAAAAGGGAAATCAAATACGCAGAAGAATGATAAAAAGATAAGAAGAAAGAAAATTACCTCGGAATCAAATAAGGGTTAAGTGATGGGTGTCGTATTCCACCAAAAATAAAAATCATACAAAACCTATAGATAGGGTAAGTACGAGTCGATCCCACAGAGAACTATTGTTTTGATTACTCTTCCTAAAGTTGTGAACTAAAATAAAATGGTGGGTTTTATGTAGAAATTAATTAAACTAAATTAAACACAAAATAAAATACTAGCTAGTGAGATTAAAGAAATAATTAAATAAATATTCAATTTCAAGACAATCGCACTCTTGGGTTAAAAGGATTTGATCCTTAGCATCAATTAATATCTAACTTATAAATAGGTGGCGTAGATTAACGTCATCGACCATTAATCTCTATCTTTTCTTAGTCTTCATTAGTCATGACGCAAGTCCTAGACTAAATCCTAACAGGTGTACTAACCTAGTTCCAAGCGTCTACCAGATTCAAGTAACACATTGCTTTAAGAACTAGAAAGATCTTAACCAACAATAGACAATGGTCACTAATATAGGCAACATTCAATCTATATTCAAGATTCTCTTAGAGGGCTACTCTAAGTTGTTACTTGAGATTTGATTACCTACGTTTACATATAGGAATCTCATCTAAGAATAGAAATCATATCTAGTTAAATAGATGGTCATTCTACATAATCAAGCATAAAATCATTTAAATAATTCAGAGAAAATTGAAATACTTACAAGATAGATGAATAAGCGCAGAGCCTCACAAATCAAATGCCCAAGAGATTGAAAGTCTCAAAATTTAATTAATTAGAAAAGAAAGAGTACAAAATAATCAAGAATGAAGAAAACCACCATCCTTGAAATTACGTTTAAAAGTAAAAGCAAAAATTGGAATTTCCAAAATCCCCAATCCCGTTGTAAGGCATGCGGCTGCCTATATATACTAAAACCTAATTTTTAAGTTTTGGCAAAATTACGATTTTGCCACAATAAAATCCTAATAATAATAATTGTAAATAGCATGGGGTAAATAAGTTATTCCCAAGGCTCAAATGTAATGTGTACAGCTAGAATTTGTAGGCCCAAAAGAGTTGAGTCCACGCGCTATCCAAATGATGTCTTGATTTTACAGCAGCCTGTTTGCGGCAGGTTGAGTTCGAGGTTGATTTCGACCCGCTCCAGGTTGAAACAGAATTTTTCCAATTTGTTCTAAATAGCTCCAATTTAGTTCATTTTGCCTTGAAACACTCCAATATGTACCTAAAACATAAATATGAATAAATTAAGCATCAAGTACATAGAAATAGGCACATAATCAAATAGAATTAACATATAAAATATAGGAAAATATGTGCCTAACATTAAGGATTGGAGATGTAATGCGAGGAAATCATTCCCTCTCTATTGTGGAAACTGGAAATGGGAAAATCATCAAAAAAAGGGAGGGAAAAAAACAAAAACGGAAGAAGACACGTGTGTTGTGTGGGTTTACCTGTATGTGAGAGATGAAAATCTTTTTGTTGGACTCATCCCAATCTCCATACCTATCCTTATTGCCGGCCATCGTCCTTGAAAAATAGAAGAAAATGTAAAAAGAGAGAACGCCGAAAAGAATGGAAAGGAAAGTAAAGTGAGGGAGAGGGAGAGAGTAGGGTAGAGGAAGAGTATAAAACGGGAGAGAGCTGAGAAGGAAGCTCTGGGGAATAGAGAGAGCGCCGAGAAAATTCTAGAGAGAAAGACAGAGCACGACCTAAAACCCAACCAAAAAAAACAAAGAAATAGACGACGACGTGGCCAAGCATCATTGGCTGATTTAAACAGTACTAACAATAGTAAATTGAGTCTAAATGAACAGTTGTTTGAACAGTAAATTGTACAGTAAAAGTAGGGGATTGCTTTTATATATAGTTATAGTTATTATTATTAATTTGTTAAGCGAACTGAAACGACGCCGCTTAATGGAATCATAAAGGTCAAAATAAAATGCTGCTGCGGTCGTTTCTTCTTTGTGTCCTTTATCTATGATGAAAATGGAGAACAGCGTCATTCTGAGAGAGTGGTTCGACCGAGTTGACTCAGAGAAGACCGGAAGCATTACAGCAATTCAACTCAAGGTGCTTTTTTCTTTGCCCCACTTGAAAATGGTTTTTCCTTTTCGAATTTTAATTTAATTTAATTTAATTTTTTCTTGCTTTTCCTTTGAATTTATGCTCAGAACGCTTTTGCCATTGGTAACCTCAACTTTCCTCTTTCTGTCGTCCAACAAATGATCAGGTTTTCCTTATTCTTTTTCCTTTTTAACTTATCATTTTTTTTTATTTTTTTTTTCATCACTTAATTACTGTGTATATTTTTAATTTTGCAGGATGTATGATTTTGATAGAAATGGGACCATGAGCTTTGAAGGTAAATTACTAAATTTTCAATTCTGCATTAGGAGATAAATTCATATTTATTTTATTTTTCCGATTTCAATTCTATTTATTGAATTTCTTTTTGTTGGCAAGCATAGAATTTCTTGCTCTCAACAATTTCCTCATTAAGGTTAGTGCTTTAACCATTAATAGTACTTTTTCTAATTGATACTCTTTTTGAATTATGATGAATCTATAGCTTTTAACTGTAGTCTATAGTCTGTACTGCTTATTGCTTTGCATTATTCAAAATTAGTACTCATCTTCTAGTTCATGCAATTCATGTGTTCTTAAAAAAGATAGTCAGAATGGAATTTGTACTGAGGATTTCTTAAAGATTTATTTAGGTTCTTGTTTGATTACTATGATCATATGATTCAATGGGTTTCTTGGCAGGTCCAGCAAGCCTTTTCAGACTTAGAGAGGTAATTTCTCCCTTGTCCATTTAATGAACAGGGATTATGTTTTCTTCCTTCTTGTTGTATACTAGATTTAGTTTAGTAAGTCAGAATGTAAAATCATAATTACCCAGATTATCATTGGTGGGTGCTGTTTTTACTCATTGAAATTAGAATGATTTCTTGCTTGAGGCAATGCTTTGATGGGGGAATGAAGACCATTTTTAAACTGAATATGGTCTTAGTGGGTTTCGAACATTCTATATATCTGTTTGATTGCAGTAACAATTTAAGACATGGGCAACCTTCCATGTACAAGTTTCTTCAGGCTAAAACTCAACTCTGTTAATCCTTTTTCTTTTTGCAGGAATCGTGGATTCCTTGCGACCGATGATGTTCATGAGGTACTTTATGAATATCTGAAGCAGTTTGAAACTTAATACCATGCATCGAGTTTAGATTTTAGAAACTCTAGACTTTAGTTACATTTTTAATTTTCATTTATTTTTGGCTATGTTCTGTGAATTTCTATAAAGTTCTAATAAGGTTTTTGTCGTCCCTTTTCCTTTCCGCTTGCCTTCTTTCCTTTGCTTCTGATTAATCATTGCTCAACCTTGGTTGCAGGCACTAAACAAAATTGGATTCTCTCTAGATTCTCCTGCATTCTACACAGCCTGTGAGGTAAAGCCTATACAATTTAACATTTATAACTGAGAGGCTGGTTTATATCACAGAGCAGAGTACTGAAGTTAGTGCTCAGATTCGTTCAACTCTATCACAGTTTCGATGTGTGGCATATTTCTTCTAGAATTTTGAGAATCTCATATAAGTTTATTTGCTCTCTGATAAATTCTTGCTCTGAGAGTGAGAGAGAGGGGACTTTTTATGTGTATTGAGCATTCTAAGATTTCCCTATTTCCTTTTTCATCGAGGATTCCCCTTCAAACAGTTTTTAGTTTTCTAGTTTTATTTGTTGTCATTAGAGTATTCTTCAAGCATGAAGGTATTGACCATGGTTTTTATATTCAATTTGATTTTTTTTTTTCCTTTTTGAGGACTATATCCAAATTTCATTTTGCTATTAGGCCTATCTTTTACTATAATCTGGTTGGTTTGCTCTGCATAAGTTGGATTGAATTATGTTAATTGACATTTTCAGCAATGATGGATGGGTATTAGATCGCTTAATTTCTTTTCTTTGTTGACAGAGCTTTGATAAAAAGAAGAATGGGAGATTTCAGCTGGATGACTTCATATCCCTTTGTATATTTTTGCAGTCTGCTCGGTACAGTGTTTTTCATATCTGCAGAAGTTCTTTTAAGTGTTGAATAACATAAATCCAGCCTAGCACAGCCCATTGGTGGGAGAAATGATGGCCATGTATGGGTTGTGGCCTGTGGGACAACTCTATAATGTCCTTTCTTTTCATTAAAAAAAAAAAGAAAAAAAATTAGATTGCATGTTGCAGACATGAAATATACACACGTCATGAAGACATAGGTCGTAAATGCTTGAATTGACTTCATGTGATGGTGCTTGACATAGTTTACTCTTCCTGTTATAGGTTTAAAACCTCTTTATTGTTTTCACTTTTGCCCTTTGTTGATTGTTGCGGTTGCAGGAATTTATTTAATGCATTTGATACAGCAAAGCAAGGCAGAGTGACTCTTGATCTAAACCAGTTCATCTACTGCAGTAAGTTCACTGAATTTAAATTATTATCAACTAGTATTCCCTACATTTTATAGCCTCCTTGCATGTTTCATGGTTTTGGATTTAAGTAAATATCTGTTGCTGTTTTGTTTCTTTGAAAGAATCAACAACAATTGTGAACAACTGAACATTTAAACTCTGCACAATGGCTTTTAGATGACTATGTGTTTGTTTTAGTCTTCGAAGGTGGCATTTTTCTCGCTGATAACATTCACTTCTTGATCTTGAATTGAAATTGTTGTTTTCTTGGCATTTCCACATTGCATCTGTTTATAAGAGTTGAGCAATATCTTGCAAGGTGTCTTTCATACTAATGCCCCTTTTGTGCATGTTTAACAGCTGCCAACTGTAGAATATGAGGTCGACTACACCAGTCAAACTCAACTTCAGTCTTCAGTATACCTCTGCATATTCGGATAGACCATGGGGACTGTGTTTGAGAAAACTGTGTTATTGATAATGTGCCAAGAATTTATCCTGCTTGACACTGGATCATATTCCCCTGTACTCATTGCATCAACAATTTCTTGAAATGTGTAAATTTTTTGATGTATATTTGACAGCAGATAAATTAGCCAATAAAAATTCTTCTGTAGTATTTTGCTTCAGAATTTGGTGAAATTAAGATATCATTTTCGGTTTTCTTGTCATTTATATCTTCAACGCATACTGATATTAACAAAATCAAACTGCATTCTTCTAAAGGAAGAACGAGGTAAATAAATGTCCACTGGTGAAGCACCAGAAAAATGTGTGAACTTGATGGTAATTTGTAAGATTGGTAAATCCATGATCATATTAGAAGTTTTATGAACATGATATGAATATGAACAATGATCTTAACTATGTCATCTGAGAACACCTAATACTTGGTTGACTGGATCAAATAATAATGAGATACTAAAATCAACTAAAACAGGGCCCATTTCTAATCTTAAAAGGGTCAAAAACTATAAGCTAAAAGCCCAAAACACTTCAAACTGTTGCAAGTTTCCACGGCTTCACTAGTCCAGAACTCTCTGGTATTCCTTTTCTGTAGCCTTTTCGGGATCTCTCTTCATACCTCTCGT
The DNA here is from genome assembly GCA_001974805.1 of Corchorus capsularis. Lineage (NCBI taxonomy): Eukaryota > Viridiplantae > Streptophyta > Magnoliopsida > Malvales > Malvaceae > Corchorus > Corchorus capsularis. The sequence continues at coordinate 14,104 of AWWV01009576.1, read as the reverse complement.
TGTAGTCTCTTCCACCAACCTCTTTCAACTTTTTCATCCCTTCAAACTTCATATAAATATATTCCCCCATTAACTCTCCATTTCTCATCAGAACCAAACACATAACAACAAAGCCTCCAAATTCAAACAAAACATCCAAATTCTTTTTTGCTATAATAACCAGCAAGTTCTGTTCTTTCCATCAGAATTCTTTCTGAGCTGAATTTTCTTCATCAATGGCGTCAAAGAGTGAAGGCAAGGCCATTGGCATCGACCTCGGCACAACGTATAGCTGTGTTGGGGTGTGGCAAAATGATCGAGTCGAAATCATAGCCAACGATCAAGGCAACAGAACAACTCCCTCTTACGTTGCTTTTACTGACACCGAACGTCTCATCGGCGACGCTGCCAAGAACCAAGTCGCCATGAATCCTCAGAACACCGTCTTCGACGCCAAACGTCTCATCGGCCGGCGGTTTTCCGACCCTTCTGTTCAAAGCGACATGAAACTCTGGCCATTCAAAGTCATCCCTGGCCCTGGCGATAAACCCATGATTGTAGTTCAATACAAAGGTGAAGAGAAACAGTTTTCCCCTGAAGAAATTTCGTCAATGGTGCTCACCAAAATGAAGGAGGTCGCCGAAGCTTTTCTGGGCCATACGGTGAAAAACGCCGTGGTTACTGTTCCGGCGTATTTCAACGATTCCCAAAGGCAAGCTACGAAGGATGCAGGGGCCATTGCAGGGCTTAATGTTATGAGAATTATCAATGAGCCGACGGCGGCAGCCATTGCTTATGGATTGGATAAAAAGGCTTCCCGGACCGCCGGCGGCGAGAAGAACGTGCTTATTTTCGATCTCGGCGGCGGAACTTTCGATGTATCATTGTTGACGATCGAGGAAGGTGTTTTTGAAGTAAAGGCGACTGCCGGAGACACCCATCTTGGCGGTGAAGATTTTGACAATAGGCTTGTGAATCATTTTGTTGCAGAGTTTAAAAGGAAGCATAAGAAGGATATAAGTGGGAATCCAAGGGCTTTACGAAGGTTGAGAACTGCATGTGAGAGGGCAAAAAGGACTTTGTCTTCGACAACTCAGACAACAATTGAGATTGATTCCCTCTTTGAGGGCATTGATTTCTATTCTACCATTACAAGAGCAAGATTTGAGGAATTGAACATGGATTTGTTCAGGAAATGTATGGAACCAGTGGAGAAATGTCTTCGGGATTCAAAAATAGACAAGAGTCAAGTTCATGATGTTGTTCTTGTTGGTGGGTCCACAAGGATTCCGAAAGTTCAGCAACTTTTGCAAGATTTCTTCAACGGCAAGGAACTCTGCAAAAGCATAAACCCTGATGAGGCTGTTGCTTATGGAGCTGCTGTTCAAGCTGCGATTTTAAGTGGTGAAGGAAATCAGAAAGTTCAAGATTTGCTTTTACTTGATGTAACTCCTCTAAGTCTTGGTATTGAAACCGCTGGCGGTGTGATGACAGTTTTGATTCCGAGAAACACAACGATTCCGACCAAGAAAGAGCAAGTTTTCTCAACATATGCCGATAATCAAACCAGTGTGTTAATCCAGGTTTATGAAGGGGAACGAGCTAGAACAAAGGATAACAATCTGCTCGGAACATTTGAGCTAAAGGGTATCCCGCCGGCGCCAAGAGGAGTTCCTCAAATCAATGTCTGCTTCGATATTGATGCAAATGGGATATTGAACGTGTCGGCGGAGGACAAGACGGCCGGAGTTAAGAACCAGATTACAATCACCAATGATAAAGGAAGGTTGAGCAAGGAAGATATAGAGAGGATGGTGCAAGAGGCAGAGAAGTATAAAGCAGAGGATGAACAAGTGAAGAAGAAGGTTGAGGCTAAGAATGCTCTAGAGAATTATGCATACAATATGAGGAATACGGTGAAAGATGAGAAGTTGGCCGGAAAGTTGAGTCCGGCGGACAAGCAGAAGATTGAGAAGGCGATTGATGAGACAATTGAGTGGCTGGATAGGAACCAATTGGCTGAAGTGGATGAGTTAGAGGACAAATTGAAGGAGTTGGAGGGATTATGTAATCCCATTATTTCTAATATGTACCAGGGTGGTGCTGCTGCTGCTGGCGGTGCCGAGATGCCCGGTGGTGGCGGATATGCTAGTTCCGGTGGTTCAGGAGCTGGCCCTAAGATTGAAGAGGTTGATTGAGTTGAGCCTTGAGAGTTGAATGTTGAAAACAGAGAAGACATGTTCTGTTTCCCCTGGCTCTGTTTCTAATCCCCTGTTTTTTTACTTGTGCTTAATATATGATGAAGTGCAATAAAATGGTATACAATGTACACTAGTTTTTTCTATATCAAATAAAGGATTTTTTTGCTTAAATCTCCTTGGTTGGTTTGATGCCAAAAAAAAATCTCCTTGGTTGACACATTTTTTTCTATTTTCAAAATTGGCATAAAAAGTTCACATATGAAAAGTCATTGAGATTAAAATTGAGAACTCAAAATTCAGTTGCTGTAATTGCATCATTTTCTATTCTTTGGGCCATCCATGTTTTGAAAGATTTTCAATGCTAGATTGCCTATTGCTGTGTTTTAAGTCCATATTTCATCCCACTGCCACTATCATTCAAACCCATATGCATAACTTCAATATCTAAATTAAATATTAAAATAATAAAAAAAATTTATATTAAAGTTTTAATATTTTTGAAATAATATTCTACAATAAAAATTATACTAAGTTTAAAAAATGTAAAATTATCACTATCAATCTATCATCATAATTACTAAATGAGTGGGTCAGATTTGGACCCAAAGAACTTTATCCATGACCCAATCATTAGGGCCTGGGCTGATAGATTGGATCTTGGACAGTTCGAATGCTGGCTGACTACTTGCCCCATGATATTGCAAAGCTGGATTTTGGGACAAATAAACATCAATCATATGATATTTTTCTCCCACTTCGTATTTAATGAAAAAAAATTCCAGCTTTCCATAAAAATCTTAGGTTTCAAACATTGATATCAGCAATATAAGTCTACCAATGACTTATGGTTATGGTGATTGTCTCGTGAACAATAAATTTAATTGTCCTTTATTCTCTTGTTAATTTTGGCTTTAGTGAAAATATAAGGCATCTAATTCTGATTGCAACTTCTGCTTAAAAACCACTAAGTTACTTTTCCCTACTAAGTACTAACCATTGCATACATATACATATAGTAGTTTAAAATTAAAATCATGTCGGCTCTTATATGCTTTATTCCTGCACTATGTATGGAAAAAGATATGATTCTTTTCTCTTCTCTTCTAGCATTTGCCTTTGCAACTTTTCACTTGAGACTTCAAAGTTCAAACCCAGTAATCCCAAATGGATCATATATACCACTACTTTATAACAGATTCTATAACTTATTATAATTTAATTTAAATATATATATATATATGTTAAAACTTAAAACAAAATCATTTATTCATGTGTATACTTCAAGTTAAAACCACATGATTCACATGAACCTAAAGAAAAATGGTATATCAACAAGGAGTTGGTTCAAGTGATTTGACACTTGTTTCCCTTAAGTAAGGTCTCGAGTTCGAGACTTATGAATGGAGAAAACCTTTGTTGGGAGAACTTTACTCCCATAGTGGGGCAACCCGACTCGAACAAGGTTAACTTGTAAATATAAAAAAAAAAAAATGGTATTAATAACCTATCCATTTCTTACATAGTGAGGGAAGGGGACTTTGTAGAGATGCCCTAGCAAAAGTTAGTATGTTGTTACATGAATGGTGATTTTGAGATTCTATAGGAGCCGTCTGATAAGTTGTTAGCCTTTGTTAGCGATGGATGTGGGAGGAGTTGTATTTTTTAAGATTCCAGAATTTGTTAATTTTTAAGCTTCCTTTGTTTTTCAAAAAATAATATAAAATAAACTATCCATTTGTTGTTGCCTCTAAATGTGATTATATAAAATTATGTATCTATATAACAGGAAAAAGTCTCATTAAAAGGGAAATTAGGAAAATTTATTTTGTTAAAAATTTATTATACATTAGCATTCAGCATAATAGTACTGATAGCTTGACTGCAGAATTATGGGGCTTAAGGACGGTTTGTTACTTGCTAAATCCTTAGACCTCCAAGATGTAATTGTGGAGCTTGATGCAAAAACCTTGTGGTCCAGTTCTTAAATCAAGCAAGGGTGTTCTCTACTCACCACCATAGTGCTACTTTGATTCAAGAGGCTCTCTTTGATTAGTGAAGGCCTTGGCCCATGAGATTCGACATGTGCTTGGGAAGGAAATTGCTGTGCCGACTTCTTAGCAAATCTTGGTCAAAAAATAGTGAGCATGGTTCCTTGGTGTTTACTACCCTTTCGGAGTTCTGTTCACTACTTGAACAAGATGTAAATGGTGTTGCGGTTCCAAAAGCTTAGTGGACTTTTTAGTGTCTTGCAAAAGAAAATAGTATTATTTGTTTTTTGTTTTTCAAATATAAAAATTTTGTTTGGTAGAGTGACACTTTTTTTTTTTTATTGCTTTTGAAAGAATGATATCTATATATTGATTTCTTTTTAAATCAATCAATCTAGCTAGACAAGACAAAGATTTGGTTTAAACTCAAAACTAGTACTAAAGAATTATAAACTATACATATGATATATCAGCTAAAATCAGTAAACATGACCTTGACAATCTTTGATTGCTTTAACCAATATTAGACAATTTTTTTTCCTTAACCATATGAGACATTTTCGTTTGTTATCATGTATATAGAGAGAGAGGGTATATTATATTATTCCTCATTTTTTTTTTATACTTGAAGTTATTAAGGATCGAACTTCTAGTCACTGAACTAACATAGATGCCAAAGGCAAATGCAATGACATGGCAAAGCACAGACCAGACATTGAGAGAGACAACAAAAATTAATGAACAAAAACAGAGCTGATCCCATCTCAGCAAATTGCGCATTTACTTGCATGCTGCCACATCCAAAAGATCTTTTTGCTCCTTCTTAACGCTACCTTTCAATTCAAGCTTCATTCCTTCTCTCTTTTAGCATGTGTGTGTATTTGGATGGGAATAGACTGATAGATGGAAATCGACGATCAGGATACATATTTTTATGCACTAACCATCATCCAAGCCGATCAACCCTAAACAATTAAACACATGAATATTATATTGAAGAAATATACAGATATTATACACATAAATGGGCCATTCTCATAATGCACCATATCCTTCCAAGCTTGCCTGCTATTCACATTTTATGTCCTATATATGTTTCCCCTGATCCATTTCAGAATAGTTGTCTCCTCCTGAAATCTCATTAACACTCTTTCTTCCTCTCTCCAATAATAAGTAGTGTATTCCCAATTCCCAAACTAGCACACTTGCAAGAAAAGATGCTAAAGCTAAAGGTTTTTGCATGGTTTGTATTCTTCTTATGTACCACTGCCCTGTCATGTTGGAAGCTTGAAGCTTTTCCTACATCAGGAAGTACTCAAGATTTCACTCTCTCAAAGCCTGTTGTTTCTCAAGGACAAGAGATTCATGGTAAGAACATTTTTGTTTCTTAGAACTAAAAAGTCTAGCATTTCTAAGAAGAGATCTGGTCATTGTTGGCAAATTTATTTGTTTTTATGTTTGTTACATTAATATCATTAGTAGTTTTTATCAAGGAAGTGTTTTCCTGAAAACAGTTGCAATGTCAGTGATGAGACATGCAGGTTTAAACAGGAAAGTTGGCTTGCAAGCAAAAAGTGACATTTTTGTGTCAAGCAAAGCCGGCCACGGAGGAAAGGGCGGCGGCACAAACATCGCCCACCTTCCCGGCCGTCAACCTAAAAACTCAGCCTCCTCATTAGGCAGGCCGCCTATTTTCCTTCTATCAGCTGCTGCTATCTTTCATTTGAACTTGGGTCTTATCCTTGCATTTCCATCTTTACTTCTCAAGCTCTTTTAGCCCTTTGTGGTGGAGAGCTTCCGGACAAAAGATCTGGTTGGCTTAATTATTTAAGGCTGTAAGTACTATCAGCAAGACAGCAACAAGCAACAGCTGCTAGCCCCACAGAAGAAAACAACACAGAGAGATTGGAATTTGTCCTATTAATTATTGGAAGTTTTATGCCTTTATTTGTAATTGATGGATACATGTTCTTTGGTATGCCTTTCTCTTAGCACTTCATGTACTTGCTAGCTTTCCAAATCGGGTTATAAGTTTGTGGTTTTAAGTGTGTTTTAGTTTCAGTCTTTCAGTAGACAGCTGTTTAATTTGTATTTTCATGTGGAGAATAAGATTTGACTTGTATTCTATGGAGAGATCATGCATCAATCATCGAGTCAAATAGAACCCGATTAGTACTGCTGTTATCGGTCCCTGCAATGCATCTTTGAGATTATATACTTAAACTAGGCCTAGTTCTATATCATGAAGATTCGAACTCGAAATCTACAACTATGTTTACCTACTTAAGAATGCATGAAGAGAAGCAACAGGCAAAATCATCGACAACATCAGAAGTAAAACAGGATGCAACATCTTCCTGTCAAAAGAGGCTTTAATATAGGAACACCATTATTGTACCAAATTAGGAATACAATTTGCGTCCAAAGTCTTTATGTGCATTAAGCATAAGGCATGTGCTAAAGCAGTCTTAATTTAAGGTACATTGCAAGTGCAATGAGAACCTTCAGGACAGTAACATGTATGAAAAAATTGAAAAACAAACACGCCTACCATTGAAAAACTTGTTGGCACATCTGGAAAAGACCAGGCTCAGACTACGTGGTTTCTATGTGGTTCTACCTTTTATATGTCATCATAAAAGATCTTCTCAAACAGTTTCATGTGCTCGGTTTGCAGAGCGATGGCAACTGATAAGCTCCCATCATTGGTTGGACTTGGTAACACAAAAGATAACCCTTCATAAGGGATTCCACCAGGACCCATAAATATGGGTCGGCCCCATCCAAAATCTGCATCGTGGATTGGCAGCCTAGACCAACTAGTAATCCCAAGATTCGGACACTTAAATGTATGTGCTCCACGAACAAGGGCAGATAAATCAGGCTGAAGTTCTAGGTAATCAAGGGCTGACTTTAGGTAATCGTTGTCCATGCGAACCAAGGCATCATGAATTTTCCCAGCAGCATACCATGTTGGCTTTGACATTAGCTCACCGGCCACTGCAATTGGGGTGGCGGTGAAAATAACATTTCCGAAGTAACCAGGTGGAAGTGGGGGGCGCAACCTAGCCCTTCCATCAGTGGCAATGTACAATTTTGACTCTTGATCATCAGGAAGTCCACGTGCTTTGCAGACTGATCTCCATACATGACCTGACAACATCTCATATGAGCTATAAGCAATAGTGTTCCCATCTTCCTTGGACTTAGCTTTAAGTGCATTTAGCTGTTCTCGGGTCAGTTTGAAAATGGAGACTGCTGCACTTTCAGAACCTGTGGATTCAGGGGCAGATTTCAATGCAGGAGGTGGTTGGTATTCAATGTGCTCGAAGGCAGGTAGCGGTGGATCCCGGGCACGGAGCAGGGTACGGTCGATGAATGGTGGAATTGTGAGGTCAAGACCACGAGCCATATCAGACCAGGTATTGATGAAATGGAGACCAGAAAATCCATCTGCTGCATGATGTTGCATGCCAACACCAAGTGATGCTCCACCACATTTGAAATAAGTGACCTAAGCAGAACAAAAACCATTATCAAGCTTAATAAGCTCACATTCATAATGGCTAAAATCGAATGCAAGGTAAAAACTTTGTACTATCACATATGTGTGTTCAGCAAGACATTCACCAATCATAAACAATGCAGAGCATGAAATTTAAATATTTAATACTTTAATTCATTAGCATTAGCCATTAAACAATGCAGCAAGCAAGCAAAATGTCTTAGAAAAAACAATTGCATTTCCTCATAGAAATCAGTCTCATTGTCCACCCCACGTAGATAGTGGGAGTGGAGGACTAAGCTGACTTCACTTAATGGTCAACCAATTTTGAGCATTCAGATTGCAGTTTAATGGGTCTATCACCATAATAATATCTACAACCATAAAGTCATTCTTATCCAAGTAGCAGAATAAAAACAGTTTAACAATCGCTTCAATTCAAATCCTCACAGCCATAAGAAAGGAAATCTACTACTTTGTTAAGTGCTCAAGTTCAAAGCATTCAAGGTAGGTGGATATCAGTTCCATTTAGATGAGATAGAGGGATTCCAACTGGCAACATTGTTAGGTGGTTTGCAATCGTCAAAGAACCATATTCCAGTTATGTCAAAATATCAATGCATATTTACGGCCAACTAACTTATTTAGTTGGATTGCATTATCTATGATCCAAACGATAAATTTACATAGAGCTAAACTAATACTTCCACAGTAACAGTACTATCACATTGCAGATTAGTTGCCCACAAGCCACAGCAGCAATACCCTTTCAAAAGCTGCAAGGAAATCGTTACCCTAAGACTTGAGCCGAGTGAGAATGTTTCTAAGAAGAACTTGTTAATCAAGCTGCGATTTTAAGAACTTGTGATTCAAAGCAGGGATCATTTTACTGCAACATTTACACTTCAATTTAAACCTAAACAGCAACTCATCTGCACATTCTTTTTCAGAAAGAAGTTGCATGCAATCTGCACTATTGTATTCAAACTATCTCATATCACAGTCAATCTATTCATGCCCCTCTCAAAACCACTAAGATAATGGCCACTGAAATATTCCCTGCTACAGATAAAAGCCTACCCCGGTAATCGTTAGCAGAAACAACAATTTGACTCGATGTCAGACGTTATCTCCTATCTACAGCATGGCACACTGCACTCCATGACTATATGTAGAGAATCGAACTACAGGTTTGTTTTAACTTATTCACTCAAAACACCAAACTATGTTCCCTCAACCTTAAAATATTGGATGTTCATGCAGGACAGTCAACAATAGTTGTCCAACTACTTCAGTAATTGCTCTATAACAAAGGATGGTCCATGTAGACTGTGGTTTACAGCTAAAATACTGAAATTGGTTTATACTCTGTAACTTTAATAACAATTAGATGTAGGGTAGGACGTATATAGTCTAAACTTATACATAGAGAACCTCTCGCACCAAAAAGGAGCCATAATATGGCTAAACAAAGCAGCATTAGATGAATTTGCAAGATCTAGTATATGCTGCAACCATAATAGCGTCAAAAGCACCTTTTTTTTTTGTTCTTTTCTTTTTTTTCCTTCCGATATAGCTAATTTGGTGAGAGAGAATTGACTTTTTGAAGTTTCCTTTAACACAACTATTTTAAGCCTGTGAAACTTGTTTAAGCAACCCTCTCCAGTAGCTATTAACCAAAAATCCAAAATCAAACGAAAATATATGGTTTGGGTACTTTTACTCATTATAAGTAAACAGAATAGAAGTTGAAAAGCAATTACCTGCAAAACCAAGAGCGGATAAGTCTCGATGCCACCAGAATAATCAACAGTTGGAATGAGCTGCCTGAGCTCCAAAGTGGGAGCAAAATCACCAAAATCATCAATGACAGAATTAGTCTCAGCCTCAACAAAGAGCACCCCTGCACCATTGCAATCAATCTCAATCCTTCCATCTTCATCCCTCTTCAACCGCCCCGCCATGGGGTAAAACGGCACCAAGGCCTTGCCAAGAGCTTCCTTCATGACCTTTGGGTCAAAGAAGTTGGATGCACCCGTTGGCCTATAGAAGTAGACGCTTGGGGTATGGAACCTGGGCACCACCAAGTCCACATTGGAGTTCCATAAGCAAACCCGTGGAGTCTCCTCCGACGGAGGTACCATTGTTGATTCTTTCACGTTCACAATCATGATTAGTAATCTGTCCCTTTCCTGCTAATGTGTCCTGACTAACCGGAGGATTGCTCTGCTCCTACTTCCTGCAAATGAGTAATTGCTTGTTAACATCAAGAATACACAAAAAGCTGAAAAAGACCTACATATATAGTATTACACATAAATTTCATATTTATTAATGGTTATTGGTTAGACAAAAATCACATAAATATCCACTCAAAAAAAAATTCACATAAATATCATACTCTATTTATTAATGGTTATTGGTTAGACAAAAATGGTAGGTGGTCCAAGTGTGAATCACGTATATTTATACCAATTGAATTGCTTTAAATGGAAAAAGGAAGAAAGTTTTGCATTTATAAGATGGGCAAGGCCGGTTATACAGGTCAAACTACTCATAACCTTTAATTACAAGACTTTAAGGCCATGTTATTAGATTAATAAAGAGGCAACAACAACACAACACCTATAAACCCTCAAATATTGGCAATCTTGGTATAAAAACACGACCTTTAATCTCACCCACACATGAAAAGTAAACAATCCACCTGCATTTTACTAGTACTATATGTCTATATTTTAACCAACAAAAAATTGAAGCCAAGAAAAATCCTTATTCCTTTGACATATGGCTTTAAATAAGAATTTAAAAGCTTTAGCTTAATTGAATTATGAACTGTTCATAGAGGAAAAGATGCTTCTGAACTTGAAATCCAAACCCTTTAACAAACAGAGAATAAAAATCATCTGGATTGCTTCCAAAAAGAGAAAGGAATAACATTTTTACTACATGTAGAGCATTGAAAGCTCAAAAGTGATTACAACCCAACATTTTGAATCATGATCCTAGTTTTAAGAACCGGGTTCCAAAGACCAAAAGAAAGAAGGGGATTCAAAGTCCTAGCAATGAAATGAAAAGTTGAAAACAGAATTGAAGAAAAGCAAATAAAAAGTTGGATATGCATGGGAGAATTAATGAGAAAGTTACAAACCTGGGAAGGTTAGCAGAGCAGGAGGCCAGGAAAGAAGAGAATGAAAATGGGAATGGGAATGGGGAGGGAAAATAAAAAGGAAAATTCGATTGGGTGGAGAGTTGGTGAAGGGTGGTGGGAAATGGGAAGAAATAAGGAGCCTGTAATATAATATATAAGTAGCCATAGCCATTTTATAATTTTATTTTATTATTTTAAAAAAAAAAAAAGGCAACAATGGCTTCTGAGTTCTGACTATCAATCCCCTACCTACCACCGCCAACTGAGATTGACCACTCACCCTTCCCCACTTCTTCCCCTTATCAACATGGTCTTTGGGGTTGGTGAGGGTACAATCGTCAATACACATTACAAAGATTTTAATAATTAAAATGACTCATAGCTTCATAGTCATAGGATTGGATGACACAGATTATTGGTATTGGTACTGAATAAAAACCCACCCCATTACTTTATGCATTCCAATAGTAAGATTTTTTATAAATTTTCTCATTTTGATAATTGACATTGGTATTAAATTCGATTAATTAAGGATTTAGTTATACCTATGTTAGACCGGGTGAAATGAATTTAATATCTTTTAATAAAATAAAATTTCGAATTCGAATACAACGAATGAAGAAAATAGACATAAAATAATTTTTTTTTTTTCAATTGAGATTTGATACAACTCACTTCGGATTAGTCTAAACCTAATATATGCCATTACTAGATATCAAAATATGTCACAAAAACTACTTTGACAACTAGTATTAACAAAAGTCTGCTTGCAATCCCAAAACTTTGGATTAAAAGTACTAGCTACTCAATTAACAGGCTGACTATTGGTAATTTTGTTGGTTGAAATTTATGAGATGACTTTTTAAAGCCAACAAAGTGGTTTTGCAATTTTTAATACAGCTAGTCTAAGAATTTGAACAAGCTGTGAGCCTGTGAAATTGGAAAATTAATAAATTTCTTTGACTATATATCGGCCTCATAAGATATCTATATTTGGCACTAATCCTTAATTCTCTTTGAAGTAGTAATTTGAAAGAGTCTTGCTTGTTTTTCAATTTGACTTTAGTTTTGACATTGTTTATTTATCCTATTGATTTGGTGGGTTCAATCAGCATTAGTAAGACTAGAATTCACTTTTCATTTCTAAAAGTGACTGATGGTTTTTCATGTGCATTAATTTTAATGATATATTTTTTTCTCATCTTATTTGGTATCTAGAGTTTTATTCTGACTAATTTGGATTCAACATAAATTACGTACCTGGATTTAGTGGATGAGTCTGCCAACAGGGACGACTGTGTATACAGAATCTCGAATCTAAAAGCTACTTAAGCTGAGAAAAGCCACTTACCAATCGACTCAACCTGCCTTGATTCATTCCAACATTAGTAGTACTATTTTTTTTAGTACTATTAACGAAGGCAAAAACCTCGACAATATTGTTTTATTTTTGGCTAATTGTTCAAGTAAGGGCTTAACGTTTGTCAAAATGCTCAAATAAAGGTCTGATCTTTTAATTTGGCTAAATAAGGACCTAACGTTTGCCAAAATGCTCAAATAAGGGCCCCATATTTGAATTTGACCAAATAAGGGCCTAACGTTTGCCAAAATGCTCAAATAAGGGCTTGTCTCACGCGTCATTCAAATTGACATCAGGCCCTTATTTGAGCATTTTCGATAACGTTAGGTCCTTATTTGAGCGTTTTCGATAACGTTAGGTCCTTATTTGAGCGTTTTCGATAACGTTAGGCCCTTATTTGGCCAAATTAAAAGATCGGGCCCTTATTTGAGCATTTTCGATAACGTTAGGCCCTTATTTGGCCAAATTAAAAGATCGGATCCTTATTTGAGCATTTTGACAAACGTTAGGCCCTTATTTGAGCAATTAGCCTTTATTTTTAGTTGTTATCATCCATCATATACTCATTAGTAATAATGTTTGCAAGAAAAATTATACTGCATTCTGAATAATTAAATTAACTCATTGAATTCCTAAAAAAAGGGACACTCCATTTAAAATGCTTCTCTGAAGGAGTATCAATCATCCATTTAAACTTGAACTTAGGGAGTATCAAAGCCAAAGGTATCAAACATTCAACTCTTTCTTTTGGATTGAATTTTATAAAAGGTGGTCTCAATTAATTTTTTCTAAGCAAGGTGGGTCTTGATTAATTATGTGCCTTGTCTCTCAAATACTTAAATATATATTGTACAGGGCAGGTATGTGGTGGATTACTTTTTTTTTCCCCCAAGAGAGGGAGTCTTAATAATTGTTGTGTATAAATAGTTAAACACTATAATAAAATCGTTCGTCGATATATCATATATTTTACGTCTTTCCACATATATATTCAATGATGACAAAATTAATGTAATAAATTAACCAAAATAAATAGTTTGATCTACATGCAATAAACATAATAATTTATACTAATAAAAACTAAAAGGATAAGAAATGTGTAAGAGTTTACATTTTTTTTTTGGTCTTTATGTGTAAGAGTTTACTGCTAGTTTATAAGTATTGTGTATAAGTATAACAACTTGATCCCTTTTAATTATAATTGCTAAACTTAATTAAAAAGAAAATAAATCTGTGTAAGGTGTAGCAATAATGAATACGGATAAACAAAACATCACACTATTTTTTTATCATATTATCACTTCGTTCATAATTTTTTTTTGGCCACACACTTCGTTCATAATTAGTACTTTTTTTAATCATAATTGCTAAACTTAATTAAAAAGAAAATAAATCTGTGTAAGGTGTAGCAATAATGAATACGGATAAACAAAACATCACTCTATCTTTTTATCATATTATCACTTCGTTCATAATTTTTTTTTGGCCACACACTTCGTTCATAATTAGTACTTTTTTTTTATTAATAAAGGTTCCAAATCAGGATTGATGAGGAGCCATTCAAGTCCACTCATTTTTTTAGATCAAATAATCATTTTCATTAATCAATAATCAGACCAAACAAATAAATTACAAAGAAAACTCATTGAGTAGAACCTAAGATCTCCTAGTCCAGATATACTGAAATTAAGAGTCCAGCACTCTACTGATATATATAATAATAATAAAATAATAAATAGAGTAAAATAAAAATTAGTACCACCAAGAAAGTTGGTGAGATGGTGACCTAATGGAGTTCAATACTTCTTTCTTTTCTTTCCCATTCAAGCCAACTCTCCCAACAACTTCTCTTGTACATTAATTAATTATTTTATTTTATTTTAGACGTGGCAAATGTGATTTATTTTTACTTAAAGACGG